>PVIC010017715.1:0-32415 GCA_004025085.1 Thryonomys swinderianus
GTTAGCTTCATTTTTTAAAAGGGGGAAAGGGCAATTTCAGGGCTTTGCATATAATATGCATTAAAATATTTGTTAAATTTAGGAAGCCATCTCTCTCTGCCCCATTCTGTGAGTAAACTAAACAGAAAGGAGCAGAAGGATGAGACTTAGAGCAGAAGAGCAGAATTCTAATAACAGAAACACTGCCTGGGCCACATGTCCAATACTTTGAACATGACATTGCCAAGGGTTCTTCTTGAACCATCACCTAAGATGCTCTGATTCCTCAGCCTAAGGCCAAGAAACAAAAGCAAGAAAGGCTCATGGTGGCAGAGGGTCCAGCAGTCTGTCTGGTAACTGGCCTCATTTCAGATGAATAAGATAGCACTATACTCCCTAAAAGAGAGAAAAATTTTTGGCAAAAACCAAGAACTCCAACTTAGGTGAGTCCAGAACAGCCAGAATACTCACTGTACAATGGACAAAACCAAGCCAAACACAACGCATATCAGACTGGAGGACCCATATAATGGAATCAAATAATACCCCTTAAGATATTCTCCTGAGACCTTCCCAGCTCAACAGATAATGTTCCTGATGGCTCTAATGGGACAGGCTACTGAAAATAAAGACATGGCTTCTCAAGAGCCTGCTTTGCACCAGGCACCTTGCAAGGTCTTTAATATACCTAATCACTGTTCTCAAAACAAATGGCCTGATGGGGCTATTATCCCCACTTTACACCAGAGAGGAGGTCAAAATAGGTACAGTACTTACAATCATACACCCGAGAGTGACAGGCGTGGATAATGAGCTCAGCCAAGGTAGTTTAAACAGTCACCTCCTGGGACACATCTCTTTGACAGCATAAGTGGTAAAAGCATGAAAATAAATTAAGGATAACTAATGCACAAAGTACACAGAAATATAGATGGGGAAAAGGAAAGGAGGAAGGAAAAAGAACAAAAAAAAAACAATCGATTCTTTTAAGTGAGAAAGACAAATTATTTCAGAAATCAGGTGCTTCTCTGACTTTGCAGTTTTAGCTCTGCTGTTATCATTCCGTGTGCTCTGTATTGTCAATCTAAGGAAAAAGACCTACCTCTAGGAAGATGAACTTCAAAGTGCAAATCTGCTTTTGATACAGTTACACGAATATAGTGATCTGCGCTCCTTCCTCCAAAAAACTCTCACATTTTAAATTGTTGAGATTTTAAAGTTTTTTTCAAATTTAAAAGAAAGGTTAAAGTAAAGCAAGTCAAATATTACTACAGGCAATACTTTGATTATCCTCAGGGGAAAACCAAGATTCATACACCAAGCATCCTCATAAAATAAAATCCTTCTCAACCTGGGGAAATAACTCAGCCATATTAAAAGTGTTTCATTTATGGTTTCCTTGTTTGTTTATTTGTTTTCTTAGAGACAGGGTCTCGCTCTGTAGTTAAGGCTGGCCCTGAGCTATGTAGCCCAGGATAGCCTGGAACTCAGCAATCCTTCTGCTTCTGCCTCCCGAGGGCTGGGATTACAGGCGTGAGCCACCACACCTGGCATTGTGGTATGTGGTATTGACTGCTGGTGGGTGTGAGTCACCACACCTGGTATTGTGTGTGGTTACCGGGGTTTGAACTCAGGACCTTGTGCTTGCTAGGGAGGTGCTGGCCCTGTTTTATTTCATTTTGTGTGTATTTATTTAGTATGTTGCCATACTGGTAATTAAACCCCGGGTCCTCAAACTAAACTGCATCCTCAATTTTTAAATTTTTTTTAAATTTTGAAATAGGGTTTCACTCACTGAACTGCCCAATTGGAGCTCAAATCCACAATCCTCCTGGCTCTGCGTGGCACAGTGCTGGGATAACAGGCACGCACCATCACCCTTGGCTGCCCATGGTTGTGAATAGCCATAAAAAACGCTGGAAAACCAGCTGAAGATTTGGGATTGTCATAGACGGTACCACCATTTTCCTTAAACCAGGGAAAAAAATGTTTTTCTGAAATGTTAAACTGCTGTTGAAATAAATATTGAGAAAGATGAAAACGTGCATATTCTACTTTTTTTTAACATAAAGGATCTTATTTTTACATCTTTTACACAAAAGAAAACAATCATTTTGATTAATTTCATTCCCTTTATACTTAGTCCTCAAACTAATGGCCCCCATGGCCACCACCTCTTGGAACTACATCTGTGTTCCCCAGGCCTAATGACATGCAACTTCTCTGATGAGATACCTGACTGGTCATTAAACAGATGATGGGTGTAACTGTAAGCACAGATAATGTAATGAAATGAAAGAAAATCAGATTCAGGGGAACTTAGAGAAACCAATGTGATCGACCCATGCATGATTAGCCAGAGGCCAGATTTTCCCTGGGAAAAATACCCTCCTGTGGCGGCAGCTGAAACAGCTGCGTGAATAACACCTTAGGACTCCAAAGAATGATGACAATAAGGTGCAACTTTAAATCAATGAGACTCGATACCTAAAAACTGGACTGAAACACTTATATGAATCTTTAAAAGGGAAGAGGTGACAGTAGATGATGCATATGAAAAATTACAGGGAAGAAAAACACATCTCGTAGTGCTGCTTAAGATCCTAACCTTTGCACAGATTCCTGGGTAGGGGAAATTTCTATGTGCAAATATAATATAGTTCCATTTTCCTCTGCATCTTCTGCTTCTCACTTCAAGTCTCAGTAAAAAGAAAAGGGTTGTAAACATATGATTGAGCTGATAGTTCTGAAACTGGCTAAAATTAACCAAAATGAAAATTACGAGGACCTAGTATAATTTTGAAGTAACACAGTGTATCACACAGGAACATTTAAATCCTTAGAAGACCATAGAGAAATATAATGCAACAAAGGTATAGCAGTTAATTTTTACAAAACATAAGAACTACTTCCTATTCGGTATCCTTGATATTTATTGGAAGCGAGTTCTTCACTTAATGTCTTTGAGAACCAAGCAGTTCTGTAAAAATCCCAAGACTACTTTTAGAATACTTCAATCAACAGAATGGAAGTATATAAATGAATTTTAAAATAAAATCAATACATCAGTGAGTTAGCTCTGCTATGAAAGTATTCACATCTCACAATGAGACTATGACAGATGGGAGAGGCAAAGAGTGGAGGCAGGGTCAGAGGCAGGGGAGGCCAGGGCCCTGGGAATGAATTATCAAGAGTGATGTCTTTACTAGGGATGGGGGCACGTGCCTGTAATCCCAGCACTTTAAAAGGCTGAGGGAGGATTACTGCATGTTTGAGACCACCCTGAACAACTCAGTAACTTGAGACCTTCTATCAAAAAAGGGGGCAGGGCTGGGTGTGGTGGCTCGTGTCTGTAATCCCAGCACTAGGGAGGCAGAGACAGGAGGATATGGCTGAGTTCAAGGCTTGCCTGGGCTACATAGTGAGCTCAGGGCCAGCCTGAACTACAAAGCGAGACCCTGTCTCACAAAAACAAACAAACAAACAAAGAAAAAAAGGGGGACAGGGCTGAGAATATAGTTCAGTATGAAGCCCTGGGTTCAAGTCCTAGTATAAGAGAGAAAGAAAAAGAGAGAGAGAGAGAAGGAAAGGGGGTGGTAGAAATGTCTTCAACTTCCAGGTTACCTGGGTGCTCACTGGTAAGATGAGAAATATAAAGTAAATGACCTCAAACAGCAATAGCAAGTAGCTCAAGTTCAGGATGGAACGGAGCCGAGAATCCTGTGCACAGTGTGAACCTTTATCCCTACAAATATAATGTAGAAGTCATGAGGACAGAGGGTTCAAACAATCTTATTCAGTACTAAAGACCTTCATAAACAAGAAAATTAAATACCAGCCAGGCATGGTGGCACACAAGAGTGACCCCAGTGCTTAGGTGGCTCAGGCAGGAGGATTGCTCAAGTTCAAGGCCAGCCTGGGGTACAGAGTAAGTTCAAGGCTAAACTGAACTGCACAGTGAGACCCTGCCTCAAAAGAAAGAAAACTAAATACAAATACTATATCCATCTTCTACAGAAAATATTTTATCTCATTTCTTAAAGGGGAGAGGGCACCACAATATTAAGTTCTGAGGTTACAAGTAAAATTTAGAAACATACCACCTGTAATCCCATCTATACTCGGGAGGCAGAGAAAGGAGGATTCCTATGAATTCAAGGCTTGCCTGGGCTACATAGTGAGCTCAGGGCCAGCCTGAGCTGCAAAGCGAGACACTGTCTCAAAAAAAAAAAAAAACCACTAAAAAAGAAAAAAAGAAAGAAAAAGAAACATGACCTCTCAAAAGGAGACAGCTGAGGATTCCATTAGATGAGAGAGATCAACTGCCACTGAGACTGGAGGCAGAACCTGGTCTGGCCACATCCACTGTGTGAGGAAAAAACTTTGTACCAGCTCACTCAGAACTGATCACACCCGTTTCTAAGAAATCTAACACCACTGCCAAACTCTTTTCCCTACCGAAACTGAGTTCCTAGGTAATTCCTTAAGACCTTCCACGCTCTTACTACGTGGAAAGGAATGATAACTCTGAAGTTTTAAACACTGGGAAATTCTACAGTGTACAAATTCAGTTGAGAGAAGGCAGCCACTTCAGCTTTTGTTTTTGAGAGCAGATCTAGAAGACAGGGAGAAATGAAAAATGTCCAATATCATTTGAAAGATAAAATTTACACATTTTAATGCTTCAATACTCATATAAATAAAAGCAGTGGGAAAGTTATATAAGACGAACCCATAACCAGAAATTGATCTTGTTCCTTGTGTGTCTGAATTAAAACCTAAATTTACAATTTAGCTTTTAGCATTATGTTTAAAATGAAGTTATGTCATATATAGTCTTAACTACACAGCTTACTGATTTTTGGGGGAAGGTGAAGGGCTTTTTCAGACAGTGGCTATAGTTCAGGCTGGTCTTGAACTCACAATGTAGCCCAAACTGGCCTTGCAGTCATGGCGAGCCTCCTGCCTCAGTCTCCCAAGTCCTAGGATTACAAGTGCCACCATGCCTGGCTTAAATTATAAAAAGATACATATTCTATTTTAGGCATAAGCTGGGTGAACAAAAAAACCTGAGAAACAAACTGCAGCGGACTTCCTGAGCATTTTTGGCACAATCAGGGAGATCAATCAACTGACCTTATGATTCATACCCACCTTAACCTCTGGCTCCCACTAAACATCACCCCCACACACACACTCTCCTGCCTGTATAGGGTAGAGAAAGATATTGATTCTTACCAGATTTTATTAGAAAGGAAAAGGAAGGAATTACATAATATAACTTGGCTCACCTTCAGGTACCAGTTGGGAAGCAGATAAATGATAGTTAATTTAGACATGGGTTAGAACTGTCTGTAGTTTTGAAATAAGAATAGTCAGAACCCAGAGAGTTTGCTTTTGAATCCAAAGAGAAAGAATGGAAGAAAATAAAGAGGGAAAAAAGGGAGAAAAATTTAGACATTAATATATGCATCAGGGGGCTGGAGATTTAGCTCAGTGGTTCAAGCGCCTGCCTACCAAGCACAAGGTCCCTAATTTGATCACATACAACAATACTGGGCGTGGTGGCTCAGGCCTGTAATTCCAGCACGTGTGAGGCAGAGGCAGGAGGATTGCTGAGTTCCAGGCTTGCCTGGGCTACATAATGAGCTCAGAGCCAGCCAGCCTGAACTACAAAGTGAGACCCTGTCTAAAACAAAACAAAACAAAACAAACAAAAAAAAATATATATATATATGCATTAGGTTTCTGCCAAAGTCTTACAAAAACCTAACATGAACTTCATAGTTAATGACTAACAATGTTGTATGCTTTATGCTTTTAATTATATTCTCAAAATCTGCAAGCAAGCAAGGCAAAATGATATCACGGTTCTCGTTTACATTTATCATTCCCTCACTAGGGGAATATTTAATCACATACCAACATCTGGGGGTGATTATACAAGAAGACAGACATTTCAAGATCAGGTTTAAATGTTCTAGTGTCTTCTCTTTGCACACCAATCATGAGGCACTTCACTAGAGGTGTTTAGTAGACAGAAACAAGAGAAGTCCAGAAGCTGTCTCCCCATCACGTAGGAAAATTTTATACTAATTTCTTTGGCCTTTCATCCTCTTCCCACAGTACATCTCAGAGGTGCTGTTACCTTTCCTGCATCTAGTTATCAAATTACTTTGTACCACATGACACTTTGTTACAGTTCTGTATCTTCTCCTGGAATCAAAAGTGATACCAGCCGGGGATGTAGCTCAGTGGCACTATGCCTGCTGGGCAACCACAAGTTCCTGAGTTCAATCCCCAGTACTAATTTTAAAAAAAGCTACACCAGGCCAGAGATTTAGCTCAGTGGTTCCAGCACCTGCCTAGCAAATGCAAGGTCCCTGGTTCAATCCCCGGTAACAACCACAGTACCAGGCATGGTAATTCACACCCACCAGTGATTGGTACCACACACCACAGTGCCGGGTGGGGTGACTCAGGCCTATAATCCCAGCATTGGGGAGGCAGAGGCAGGAGGATTGCTGAATTCAAGGCTTGCCTGAGCTACATAGTGAGTTCAGGGCCAGCCTGAACTACAAAGTAAAACCCTGTCTCCAAAACAATAAAAAAAACTATACCAAATCATCACTATTGCATCTTAGCTTTTCTGATACCCAATCATAATTTCTTTTCTCTTAGGTGAAAGTGACATATTCTAGTACAAAAATATTTCCAAGCAAAATGGGGTTAGCCTAGAATAAGTATGAGTCGCAGCTAAACATGAGAAATCCCACCCTGAACAACTTCATCTCACTCCCAGATTTTCAAACATGACGAACATGGTGACTGAAGCAACAACAACGTGGGTAGCAAGATTTTGTTGCTGTGTGTTGTGAACTAGTTAAGAATTCCCTCCTTCTTATGCCCCAGGGACACTTCCATGCCAACTTGGAAGGATGTCAATGTTATGCAGGAAGACAAAGCTTTTTCTGGTGTTGAACAGTCAATCAAAGAGACACTGTAAGCTGGGCACAGTGGCACACACCTGTAATACCGGCATTTGGGAAGCTGAGTCAGGAGGATGGCCATGAGTTCGAGGTCATCATGGGCTACAGAGTGAGTTCAAGCCCAGCCTGAACTACACAGCAAGATCTTACCTCAAAAAAATCCACCACGCTGGAGGTTACTTTTGAACTGTATTATCATTCACTTTTACTTTTAACAAGTACATTTAAAAGAGATATTTACAAAGAAAGGTTCCTTCTAAAGTCTTGTATAAACATTCTTCCTTGTCCAAATAGCCAGTTAAGGACGGGAGATATAGAGAGGGTGGAACAGTTGTAACATCTCAGTAAGTGAGACAGTATCTTCCAACCTTCCAATACGTAAAGAGACAAGAATTCACTCAATCTGGCTGTGGTTTTAGGAACATCTGTGAAGCATTTCCCCAGGATCTCAGTAATTTCTGTATTTCTGATCTACAAAGGACATTCCAGTACTTGTTCCCATGTCAAAAAAGGAAAACTTACTCTGTGGAAGCCAAAAGAAAATTTAACACAAAACACTTAGCTAATAAAAGCAGGGTTGATCTTTCACTTTGAGCTTTTGCAGAGAAGACACAAACCTCAAACCAACATAGGATCCTTCTCTAAAGTCTTTTTCTGCTTCTACCTTTTGAAACTGCAAGGGCTCTGTGAGCTACTGTGGTCCTCTGTGGCCCAAGTGGTTACCGCAGGCTGGAGTTGGCCCTGGCTCTTCAAAGCTAACAGGGCCCACACACAGGTGTGAGAGGAGCCTGCTAGGAAACGCCTGGAGTGGAGGCGAAGCCTCTTCTCTTCAAAAGACAATTCAATTTCTCATCTTTTATTTGCCTACCAATCAGTCCACACCAAAACCAGCCTACAGCTTAACAAAAAGAAGGACAAGAGCTGACCCACTGGTCACACAGCCCATTGCACAGCCATCTGGGCCTCTGCTGCTCCCACCCACCACCCCACCCCTTTATAGGAGGAAGGAAGAGGTGAGAAGGGCAGTGGAACCTGCTTCCTTTTTTTTCTTTTTTTTTTTTTGGGTCTTCCAGATCAGAAATCTTGTCACCGTCCCCATGTTCAAAATGTTCACAGGGTAGAACACAAGCATGCACTCAAAAGCAAAAATTAAATTTAAAACACACACCAAATGCTCTTAGTGCTTTGGCAGAAAAAAGCTGAAAAATAGTTGTACAGAAGCTCAGGATGCAGACATAGAAGGCAGTGCTGAAGGTCGTCTGGAGCAGAGGTCTAGCTCTGTTTACCATACCACGGGTGACGGGAAGGGGAGATTCAAGAGAGAGGGCAGAGGAAGACAGGGCAGGAATAAAACTGAATTCAAAAGCACAGGCCACAGGGCTGCACACAGCACACAGAGGATTCTCCTAGACTGAGAAGGGCCTCATTATCTAGATCAGGACAGTGTTCACAGGGCGCTGACAGCTCAAGGCAGGGCCAGAGGCAAAGGAACTGTAGCCTATTACCTGGGGGAAAGAAGGTTTTAAGGGCTTTTGTCAAACTGAAATCAAAATCAACTTTTCAATACAGGTTCCACAGAAGAATGCTAAATGCAATGTAATTTTCCAACTAAACCACCACAACCACAGGAGGCCTGAGTCCCACTCCTGAGATGCCCGGATTATAATCCAAGACTATTTTCTCTTGAAAAGATAAATGGGGGGGGGAGGCTTAGTAGTGAAGCGCTTCCTTAGTGTGTGAGCCTCTGGGTTCAATTCAATCCTCAGGACCGCCAATAGACAGGTGGGCAGGCAAGCAGGCAGGCAGGCAATCATTCCTAATATACTTCAGTGAGCAACTAAAATTCTAGTTTTACAATCATCAGAGGAAAAAACTTCTAAACTAGTTGGAGCTGAACCTGAGTAGTGCAGCCCTTGTATCCTTGAGGTCCCAAGTTCAATTCCCGGCAAAACACACACACACACACACACACACACACAGCCAATGCCTTTAAAGGTCTTCTCTAAAAGATCACAGTTTTTGTTTATCAAATTTCAAAGACAAATTTTTCAAGTTCCAAATATTTACCAAATAGAATGTTTGGCAATGCAAAGAACACAAAGATAAAACAAATTTCTATCCTACAGAAATTCATCATGGGAATAGGGATTTGAGAAAGAAAAGCAGGAAGATAATTCTACTTATAACACAGGAAGGACACAGTAAGTGCTGGGCGAAAGTGTGCCAAGGACTACAAGGTACCAAGTACTATGGGAAAAAAAGAAAGCATCTTGGGATGGGAAAGAGGTAAGAGCAGGGGGCGAGGGGAAGGCTCTGACAGTGCCATAAAGAAAATGACATATAAGGAGCATCAAGAAAGACAAATCCAATATCAACAGGCAGAAATGAGGGGTATTCAATACAGTTGTCATGGAAAACAGTACCAGAGTCCTCAAAAGCTTTAAAAGTAGGGACTTGGTAGCCAGGCGTGGTGGCTCACATCTGTAATCCCAGCACTCAGGAGGCAGAGACAGGAGGATTGCAGAGTTCGAGGCTTGCCTGGGCTACATAGTGAGCTCAGAGCTAGCCTGAACTACAAAGTGAGACCCTGTCTCAAAAAAAATAAAATAAAATAAAAATAAAAATAATAAAAATAAATGAGGCAGGGCCGGAGGGTTAGCTCAGTGGTTCCACTGCCTGCCTCGCAAGCACAAGGTCCTGAGTTCGATCCCTGGAAACCACATACAATGCTGGGCGTGGAGACTCACGCCCACCAACAATCAATACCGCATACCACAGTGTCGGGCGTGGTGGCTCACGCCTGTAATCCCAGCACTTGGGAGGCAGAGACAGGAGGATTGCTGAGTTCCAGGCTTGCCTGGGCTACATAATGAGCTCAGTGCCAGCCTGAACTACAAAGCAAGACCCTGTCTCAAAAAAAATAAAAATAAAAATAAAAAATAAAATGAATGAGGCACGGTGGTGCACACCTATAATCCCAGCACTCAGGAGGCTGAGGCAGGAGGATTTCCACAAATTCAAGATCAACCTAAACAACGTAGTGAGTTGAAGGCCAACCCAAACTACACAGCAAGACCCTGTCTTCGAATTAAAAATATATAAATAAATCTACCAGGTGATCAGCAATCTCACTATGGCTCCACTCCATTATTCACACTAGCTAAGAGATGGAATCAACCTAAGTGTCCACCAATGAGTGAATGGACAAAAATACCATATATATAAATACCATATATATGATATATAAATACCATTATATATATTTTTATAACACACACAGAGCAATTGTGAAATACTATTCAGCCTTTAAAAAGAAAGACAGTTCTGTTACTTGCAGCCACATGGATAGAATCCTGTGTTACATAAAGCCAGACAAAGAAAGACAAATGCCACATGTTCTCACTTACGTGAAGATTTTTAAAAATTAGAATTCAGAGAAAGAGAGAGAGAGGTGGTTCTCAAGGCTGAGAGTCACTGAATGAGCCTACTGTTGGCAACAGGAGGCACAGTCAGGAGAGAAGGAAGTAAAATGAAGCAGATGACTCCAGGAAGCTGGCAGAACAGGTGACAGTGCCAGGCACTACGAGGATGAGGACTGGAGAAGGGCCACTAGGGAGATGCTGGGCAAAGGATACAAAGCTTCAGCAGGACAGGAACAAGCTTAAGAGAAGGACTGTTCAACATAATGACTACAGTTAATATACACTGTATTCTTGAAAAATGCTGAGTGGATATAAAGTCTTCTTACAACAAAAATAAGAACCGAGTCAGGTAACGCAAATATTAATTAGGTTTAGTAAATTCACAGTGATTCTACTTTAAAATGTCATATTGTAGATGGTTAAGTACAATTTTATCCGTCAAAATAAAAATAAGTTTAAAAAAAAATAAAAGAGCTACAGAGGTATAGCTCAGTGGCACCGAGCCAGGTCCTGAGTTCAACCCCCCAGTACCAGAAAAAGGAAAAAAGGAAAGAAATGAGTTGTGTTCGTGGAACCACACATGCTGGGTAGAGCAGTGATTTCTGGACTGTAAAATTTTCAAGAAAACAAAATGTGGCTGTGAAGAGAACGAAAGCAATTGAATGGCGTACTCCAAAATACTTGGAAAAACAAACTGAGCCACAAATAATCTTATTTCCCTTAGGAAAATAAACTATTAAGAATTTCATCTCAATTTTTTTAAATTTTTCAAATGATACCGATAAATAATGACCATTTATTATCAGCATCATTTTGTAAGTAAGGAAACATTTTAATTCCCAAACAGCACTTTATCTCAGAGATTTAAGACCGGTTTCCCTTCTCACACTAGTCAGGTGAGCTGGGGTCAGGCCGCTGGCCACAGGCAGTTAGGGCCCCTGGGTTAGGGCCGCCACAGGGACAGAAGGAGAAGCCAAGCCACACTGCGAAGACCTCAGAATGACAGACAGAGGTCAATGTGTTCCAGGATGCAGAGAAAAATGTAAGAATTTTAAGGGGGAGAATAAGGAATTAACCATCAGAACTCTGCTCTAACTTGCTCAAACTGTGTTCCATGGAATTAGGGGCAAGGAAGAGACTGGCCAGAAGTGCTCAGGGGACTTAGGATCTTGCCGCAGTGCTCAGGTGAGAGGTGTGCAGGGCCTGCATTCGAGTGGGGGAATAAAGAGTGGAAAGGCTAGGGCGACAAACTGCACAAAGAGGTTGAGAAAAAGGGAACAGTTGAAGATGATTTCCAGGTTTTGATTCTCGATAGTGGAATCCAGTATATACAGTAGTGTTAATGAAAACTCACATGCGGGTACAGGATGAGAGAAGAAAATGACATCACCTGCGCTGGCTGCACACAGAGGAACGTGACAGAGGGGGAACCATGACAGACGGCGTTGGGGAGTGACATGTAGAGGCATCAGCAGGGCAAGCTTGCCGCCTCCATCACTAGGCAGAACCTGAACAACCTGCCAAGCACCGGACACGCCTCCAGGAGACGACGAAACACAGCAAGAGATCTGGTACCTGCACTCGCAGGGCTGGTGATCTGGCAGGAGAGACAGACATTAATGCAACCACCACACAGATGGATATGATTACAAATTATATTAATTTCCAAAAGAGAGGGGAGAGAGAAAAGGACAACACAGAGAACAGATACTCGGAAAATGGCTTTAATTAAAAGGCAGAATGAGCCTAGCCATGGAAACAGAAGGCACCGTCAGGACAGTCGGAAGCGAACAGGAGCAGACAATTCCAGGAAGCTGTCAGGGGAGGTGACACACCGGGCCAAACGCTGCTGAGGGCAGGAGGGACAAAGATGGAAGGACCCCTGGTTGCTGTTCAACAAAGAGGACAAGAGGACCTGAGGTCGCTCTGAGGGGCGCAGAATGGGTGTTTCAGGGGTCAAATGAGATGGCTGGAAAAGTGCGGCTGACAAGAACCCTTTCAAAAAGTTGAACAAATGGAGATGGGCGACTCAGGGGAGTACTGAGCTTTCAAGATCTTATTAGAATGAGGCCAATTTCAACCAGGTTGAAAGTAGAGTAGAAGGGACCACCAGAGAATGGGGAGAGGAGGGGGAAACTGCCAGAGCTGCGCCCCAAGACAGTGGGAGGGATTTCTTTAAGAATATCAACCAACGAGTTAGCACTGGATCCTCAGAGAGAAGGGTGATGGAAACAGAAGGTGAAAATACCCAGAAATAAGAGATGGGAGGGAAGGATGTTAAGGGAACACTTCTTATGATGCGGCAGGGATTGGGGAGTCTTTTCAGGAAAACAGGAGAGAAACCATTGCTGTGATGTGAGTGAGACAGGAATTTAGGACTTAAGGAGACCGACTGCCTTCATCCACTCTCCGAGTCCTGACACTGGCACAGCCACTGACAGCTGTCAAAGCAGCAGGAATCACGCTCGATTTAAAACAAAACAAAGCAAAACAAAAGTGGATTTTATTGCTGCCACATCTAGAAAAAGACCACAAGCACTAACAGGTGATAATTGCACGTCCTTTGAAGCTTCTGTATATGCTAACGGATGAGATGCCACGGCTGCAGGAGCCCCGTCCACTCCTCAGGAGAAAATCGTATAAAGTGTTAGTGTTTACTCCTCGAACAGACACCGCGTGCCTGAGCGTCAGATAAATGAGCTCTGAAGAGGAAAGACAGGGGTCACTGTCCTCCGGGACAGTCCCACTAGGGCGTGATTGGTCCTAGAAACTGTTCTTTCCACCATTTCAGCATATTTCATTGTCTAGGACTAAGGGTTAACTGAACTCACCAGCACAAATATATGCCTCATTAGAAAGTAAAACTCTCAGCATCTGAACATTTTTAACATATTTGTCTCAACACAGCATAATTTTAGGAATGGACTGAACCAAAAAGTTCCATGGAATAACTGCAGTGCCATTAAACTTCAAAATGAACTCTTAAAACCAATGCAGCTTTTAAAATTTGGAGTCAAATGTGTTACTTCCCTGTATGTAACTCTATGAACCACAGTAAGAATAAAACTTTCTTTCAGTGTTAGGGATGGAACCCAGGGCCCCCCCACATACTAGGCAAGTTCTCTACCACTAAGTCAGAGCTTCAACCCCAAAGATATCTCTTCTATGGCCCTGAAGGTCCTTCCTCACCTGACCCATGCCACCTCGTACCCTACTACTGTCCCTTGTTAATGTCTATACACACTTTGATTCTCTTATCTCAGCTTCCTGGTCCAAAATAAGTACTACAGAAAACCAAACCCCACCTGGGATTTATGCCTACTGTGTACATTTCATCACTGGTACTGAACGTGACAGGAGAAGAAGTGTTCATGTGGAGAAAGTCTTGCTTAACATTCAATGTTGGCATATTTATTTCCCTAATTATCCTGATAAGACAGTTTAATGATTAAAAAGAAACTGACAGCATGTATCAATATTATAGAAAGCATGATAGATGACTTTTTGAGATTAAAGTGTCATCATCTTGATTATTAGGTAAAGAAAAACCTATTAACTAACTTTCATATTGGGTAATTGACTCCATTAAAATCAGCCAGTTCTCCAAGATTTAATGTATTGTTCAAATTCATGTATGCAAACAAACTCATTAAAATTCAGGAGACTTCACTCAGAAAACCCACTGCACTTAAAATTCAGAGCCCTAACAGAGGGCCTTAAACTGGAATATTTAAACTGAAACATTTGTCCCTTCTAAATGGGGCACTCTGCACTGTTTTCTTCGTATTTATGCTCTTTCATCCCTGGCAGGAAGTGAAGTCGGGCTGACAGTGAGCACACAGCAGCCAAAAGGCTAAGAGCCCGCTCCTTACAGGACACTACTACTGTTCTCAAGGTCAAGGGTTGCTTTGAGTGCTTCTCTCTGCAGTTTAAGGTCAGGGGCACTCACTTTTACTCCAAGGAAGGGTTTAAAAAAGAATTTTTCTGGGCCGGAGGGTTAGCTCAGTGGTTCCGGCGCCTGCTTCGCAAGCACAAGGTCCTGAGTTCGATCCCTGGTAACCACATATAATGCTGGGTGTGGAGACACGCCCACCAACAATTAACACCGCATACCACAATGCCGGGCATGGTGGTTTACGCCTGTAATCCCAGCACTCAGGAGGCAGAGACAGGAGGACTGCTGAGTTCCTGGCGGCTTGCCTGGGCTCCATAGTGAGCTCAGGGCCAGCCTGAATTACAAAGCAAGACCCTGTCTCAAAAAGAAAAAAAAAATTTCAGTCACCCAGTGCATAAGGAGCAAGTGCAATGGTTCTTCCTGCTCCAACTGCCTCTCAGAAGATAACCAACACCCTCCCCCATGCTTCTAAATCTCTTCTGGCCCCGAAAGACACAGTGGTTAAGAATGCGAACTCCAGAATCGTACGTACTGCCTGAATTCAAATCTTAGTTGCTTCTACCAGCTTCCTAGCTATGTGACCTTCAAAAGGTGCTCAACTGCTGGGCATGGTGGCTCACGCCTGTAATCCCAGCACTTGGGAGGCAGAGACAGGAGGACTGCTGAGTTCGAGGCTTGCCTGGGCTACATAGTGAGCTCAGAGCCAGCCTGAACTACAAAGTGAGACCCTGTCTCAAAAAAAAAAAAAAGGTCCTCAACTGCTGTATTCTGGGTCTCACTTACTTCCTTTTGGAAAATGGGGCAATGAGAGAACACAACCAAAACATAAGGATTAAATGGGTCAATCCACAAAGAATGTCAACGCCTATAGCCACCTGGTATACAGTAGGCGCGCTATAAATGTGAGCTCCTTTTAAAAGCATGAGCTGTAACAGTGGCGTTCTGAAGGACTGCCAAAGTGCTCACAGCCTTGGGACTTAGCCTCATGTAACTGAGACTGACTCATGCACACACGTTCTTTCTTGGACTCTCAAACAAGCAGCAGTAGAATCAGGATTGGAAACTGGGTGTTTCTACCCAACTAAAAGCTCATGTTTTTTGTCTACACCGTTCTGTTGAGTTTTTACATCTGTTTTTTACATTTTGTCGGTGAGTCATTAGTTACAACTTACGATCAGGGATCTAAAAGTGGTTTTAGAGGATATCTCCCACAAGATCCCCTTTGGCACATGAAGAAATGGATACCTAGAAGTTCACTGCTGACTTGCTGGAAGATCTATAACAAATGTCTTTCTCACAGTACCATCGTTTCTTCCTCTCAGATGTAAGGGGCCTGCCTCTAGGAGCCCTCAGCCTGGCTTCTCTTCTTTCAGTGCCACTGAAAAACCAACGACCATGTATAAATTAACAATGCAAAGGCAGAGTCGGCACCCAGAAGATGCCCTATGTAAGTTCCTGAGTCTTAGCAAGTGGACTTCGTCATATGTCATATCGAATGCAGCTGCTTCATTCTGGCTCACCAGGGCTTCTGGAGCCTTAGGGGTAACACACAAGACAGGGGGGAGTAAACAGTGCCACTGTGACTGGAAGAACACTATGCCAAGCAAGGTTTTACAAACATAAGCCAGCATAGGTAAAATTTCACCTTTGAAAGTAGGACAAGCAGCCCTGTGTGGTAGTACACACCTGGAATCCTAGCACTCAGGAGGCTGAGGCAGGAGGATGGCAGTGAGTTTGAGGCTAGCGTGGGCCAGTGAGTTCAAGAGCATCCTGGCCTGCATAGTGAGAACTTGTCTCAAAAACCAAACAAACAAAATTTTTTTTAAAGTTAGGACAAGCTAAAATGAAGCCTAAAATTTGACTTGCCTGAGGAAGGAAACTCACAATTAAGGCAGCTGTTCCTAGCGGAACATGAAGGCTAACAACACACTGCAGAACAAACCAGTGGCTCCATGTGGAGAGACAATGCAGTGATTTCAGATATAATTAGTTTCCTTTACACAAAAGAATCAAATTTCTAATTAAATTTCGTCCCTTCCCACACCCATTCTGTTGTGCACATATCTGACTGTTTCCTAAGGGACTGAGTTAGAGGCCAAGAATCAACCTGAAACCACAACTCTATGGTCCTTTCGGGGCCACAGACGACGTGATGCATACGTTAGCCAGCTATCACCGGGGCCTGTCCAGTGGACTTGCTCAGCCTCCCTCTCAACACCTCCAGGGCTCCTTGGTCAGATTACATGGCTCTTGGAGGCTGCTCACGGGGACTGCCCTAGCGCTCCGCACCCAGCACGCCGATGCCTGCAGAAAACTCCAGCATCCATTATTGAAGGAGCAGGCTATCGTGGGGGGAAGGGGGACCCCTGAGTGAAGTGTAAATGAAGTCGCTGAAATAACCATGTCTGTTATCAAGCAGTGTACACAGAGGAATGTGAAGATGCGTGAAAGAAGCGTGTCAACAATAGAGGTACAGATGAAATAAGACCTTGTCTCTCAACTGGGGGGAAAGGGGACTCTCCTCGCTGCCCCTCAGAATTTACCCTCCGATTTCCAGTCAACTTTACCTCTTGTCCCAGCCCGTCCTCCCTTGAGGCTTCAGCCCAATGGGACGCGGGGTTCCTCCAATCCACAGGGCCGTGTGGCCTCTCGCTTCTCTTGCTGCTGCTCCCCCAGCCATTCTGGGTTCAATTTGGGTGTCTCTGTACTCTCCTCTAGAAGATCTCCCTAAGCTCTGTCCTGCATGTTCACAACATATTTATCCCTCTGTACCCTTTTTCTTCACTGTGTTAAAATGACTCAGACACTTGTTAACTATTTCCTCTCTCAAAATCTTGCAGACCAAAAAATGTGGTTGGCTGCATGAATAAATGCTGAAAATGTTAAATCAGCGTTTGACACAAGAAGTACAAACTGCTACATTCCCCCACACAACTTCATAAGCAGCAAGGGCTCCTGGGGATCTGCCAGCCTGAACCCACACCAGCTACTTCTTTTTATCCCGAAAGTGAAGGGCCAATCAAGAGCAGAGGTGTACTTTTTTTCCTAAATCTCCTTAAACCCTTTTTTTTCCCCCACAAACTTGGGACTACATTAAGATTGTATATAATATACTATCGATGTTTTTCACAGCAAGAGAAATGAATGCAGATCAGTTACAACAAAAAAAGACTTAGCCAGATATGATGGTACATGACCAAAATCCTAACATTCAGGAGGCAGAAAAAGGTTTCTTATAATCTTAGATTATTTTTCACCCACCCTATATGCTTTGTGTGCAGAAAATGAGAGTATTTTATATATCTCTTGACATACCAATCTTTTCACAACTTTCAAGTAGTTATTATTCTGGTTACATTTAGCTTTAACGTTAAAACCACGGTATTTTTAAGGACAGGGTTCAAAAGCATTAAGCAATCTACAGTACAACAAATGGCACCAACTTACACTTGGGACACAGGCTTATCTGAACTAACTTACACTGCTCTTCTCCCGTCTTCTTGTGATGCCCACCAGTGATAAGAACATCGTAGGTGACAAGACTAGGACCAGGATGGACCCTTTTTCTTTCCAAACACAGATCTCAAGAGACTCACAGAATGCTCCTGCCAGTGGGGCTGGGGAAATCAAAGCCTGAACTCATCTTCCACGGGATGAGTTTCAGTGTCTGTGGGAGGAACCTGTGCCGTGTTGGGCTGGAAACATGCACTGGCTGATTCTGACAAAAGCACACGCTTTATCTGACAATAACTACACTTTATCTGACAATAACTTAAGAGACGTTTTTAACAAAGAATGTGGTAAATCATATGATGAGGTCATAGCATAAATATAAAAAACAGTGGTGTTTATCAAAGCTGAAGGCTGAAGGGTCAAGATATAAACATATCGCTGATGGCAGTATACATGCATGTTTTAAAGTTTAATTGTAAGGAAATAAATATACATGAAAGATATTATTTCACTTTTTCCACCTAATTTTTATGCCTCTATAAGATTGGAAAATTTCGGGCCGGAGGGTTAGCTCAGTGGTTCCGGCGCCTGCCTCGCAAGCACAAGGTCCTGAGTTTGATCCCCGGTAACCACATAGAATGCTGGGCGTGGAGACACACCCACCAACAATCAACACCGCATACCACAATGCCAGACGTGGTGGCTCACGCCTGTCATCCCAGCACTCGGGAGGCAGAGACAGGAGGATTGCTGAGTTTGCGGCGGCTTGCCTGGGCACCATAGTGAGCTCAGGGCCAGCCTGAACTACAACGCAAGACCCTGTCTCAAAAAGCAAAAAAAAAAAAAAAAAAGATTGGAAAATTTCAAATCAATCCAAAACAGAAAATGCACTAACTCAAATGATTCTGTTCATGGGCAGTTCCCTGATCTGTGCCTCCCTGTTCATGACTAGTTGTGGCTTAGGCACAAATTTTTATCATCTAATTCTAAACAATGTAAGAAAGTATTAGCAATGGGGCCGGAGATTTAGCTCAGTGGTTCCAGTGCCTGCCTTGCAAGTGCAAGGCCCTGAGCTCGATCCTGGTAACCACATACAATGCTGGGTGTGGTGACTCATGCCCACCAGCAATCAATACCACATTACCACAGTGCTGGGCGTGGTGGCTCACACCTGTCATCCCAGCACTCGGGAGGCAGAGGCAGGAGGATTGCTGAGTTCCAGGCTTGCCTGGGCTACATAGTAAGCTCAGGGCCAGCCTGAACTACAAAGCAAGACCCTGTCTCAAAAAAAAAAAAAAAAAAAAAAAAAAAAGTATTAGCAATCAAGGGTCTCTAGTAAATCTGATGGTTTGGGGCAGAAATGTCTAATTTCTTAGCCAAAGCTCTATGTTACCTGCTAATAAAAGAAAAAAAGATTGAGCAAGAAGCCAAAGAAACTCAGGGGGGAGGGAAACAGAATATTGTTTTCATTCTCTTCTCAGCCCAATCCCTTCTTACCAAATCCTGGCAGGAGTGAGGTGATAATAGACAGAGAAATGAGAAAGTGGTCTATCTCATTTCAAATCAAGAGAGTTAACTCTCAAAGAACTGTTTTCCATGCTGCATCAAGATTTTATCCAGATACTTTTAAAAGAGGAAAAAAAATTTAAAAGTTCCTTTTTAAAAACCATAAACAGACACGCCATCCAAATTCATAAGCAATTAACAACTTACAGTATAGTCACTGACATCTTACACTGCAAGTTTTTTTATTTTTTTGCAACTGGTTGGATATTTGTGTATACGTGGATGAGTATGTAAACTATTTTGTAATACATGCTGCAGATAAATATTGCACAGAACCAGAAGAAATGAACTTACAATTCAACTTATAAGTAGCTCGTGCTGTATTTCACAGCAAAATTTGATCAAACATTTTCAGAAGCTGCTCTTCCATTTTATATATTAAGAAAATATCTATGATTTATTAAAATAATTACCACCCAGCTCTTCACCAAATTATAATGTGATGTGGAAGTCCCACCAATCCTAACTCTACCAGCAAAAAAAACTGTACAATACTACACATTTCCTAATTCTCTGTGGATGGCTTTTATCATGATGAGGTGGGACTCCACATCCAACCCAGCCTTTGCAAAGCATTTTGAAATCCTGTAATGCTGTCACAGGCTGACAAGCAGCTCCGCGGTCCATACTTCTTAACAACACCAAGCCTGTATTTGATGAACATGAGGATGTATAGAGCTTTAACATTTATCCTGGGAGCCAAGGATTCTTGGTTGAGAAACGTGAGAGCTCCCTGGAAAATGTCCAAAGGTTCATCAACAGGTAAATACCAAGGCATCTAATTAAGCATGATAAATGCTACAGGTAAGACAGCAAGAAAACACATTAGCTAGCATGACTGCTGAAGAAAACTGTTCCTAAACTATTTCCTGGCTTCTAACTCATACTCAGCTTCCTAGAGAAAGTCCCGAGCAACCAAGTAGAAAAAAGCAGATAAAGCAGATTTAGTTCTTCCTCTACAGCAATCAAACACATAATTCCTTTCAGGTTCTCACTTCAATTCAAAATAAGAAAAATTCCCAAACACAAAACTGAACAAAGGAAAAGGACACGTCTCTAGACACAACATATCCGATGACTAGTCACTAATACTAATGTTAATACTGACATTTAGCCAAAACGTGAACAGCAAACAGCTACCTGTTCACTTTAGAAAGCAGAAGGTGTAGAATGTTGCCACCTGCCCTACCCCAGGAGAGATGTTAGGAATCCACCACAGCCCAGAGTCTCCACAGGCTCAGACAGAACCTCAGAACTCTACAGAATACAGCATTCCAGGCCTCAGGATTTTCCATCCCAGCTTTGCATATTCCTCAATATACTATGCCAAAATCCAGAATCAAATCTTTAAAGAAAACCATTTCAGGATTACTCAAGACTAAAATAAAATCTTCATTTAAACTATAAAATGTCAATTTACGTCTTACAAGGGCAGAAAACATAACTGCACACCTAATCATATGCTATTCCATAGAGATATACAAGTGGTTATATATAATAAATATTTATAGACATCTTCTTAAAAATAAAATCTGGGGGCTGGAGATTTAGCTCAGTGGCTCCAGCACCTGTCTAGCAAGTGTAAGTAAGGTCCCTGGTTTGATCCCCAATAACCACATACAATACAGGGCATGGTAACTCAAACTCACCAGCAATCAGTACCACATACCACAGTGACGGGCGTGGTAGCTCATGCCTATAATCCTAGCACCCGGGAGACAGAGGCAGGAGGACTGCTGAGTTTGAGGCTTGCCTGGGCTACACAGTGAGCTCAGGGCCAGCCTGAACTACAAAGTGAGACCCTGTAAAAAAAAGAAAAAGAAAAGAAAAAAGAATAGAATCTGGGATGGGCATGATGCCATATGCTTATAATTCCAATACTCTGGAGGCTGAGGTAGGAGGATCACTGAGAGTTCGAAGCCAGCCTGGGCTACATAGTGAGCTCAAGACCAGCCTGAACTACATAACAACACCCTGCCTCAAAAAAAACAATACAACAGGGCCGGAGGGTTAGCTCAGTGGTTCCGGCGCCTGCCTTGCAAGCGGAAGGACCTGAGTTCAATCCCCGGTAACCACATATAATGCTGGGCGTGGTGGCTCACGCCTGTCATCCCAGCACTCGGGAGGCAGAGATGGGAGGATTGCTGAGTTCGCGGCGGCTTGCCTGGGCACCATAGTGAGCTCAGGGCCAGCCTGAACTACAACGCGAGACCCTGTCTCCAAAAAGCAAAAAAAAAAAAAAAAAACAATACAACAACAACAAAAAACTTGGCTGTTTTCAGACCCAACACCCAGTCCAATTGTAAACCACTCACTGCACTGTCACTCATACAAATGCTGGGCAGAATGCAGATACAAACACAGCTCCATCTGCTAATTAAAAATGGGCATGAAACTGTTAACAGGCATCTGTTGCATTGTTTGAGCCTAATGGGCAGAGACAAAGCTGAAATGGCTCTTCTAATGAAAACCCAGTGATTTCACTCATTTTCTATTTGGTATTTATGTTAGTGGGGAGCTCCGAAGCAGGGTGTTAAAACAGCTTATTATGTAGACTGAAAGCAAGTGAAATATCTTTCATATTTTAAAACAATCATTTAGAACTAATTACAGAACGATATACTGCATTTTTTTTAAATTTTTTGAGACAGGGTCTCGCTTTGTAGTTCTTGCTTATACTGCATTTTATACAGTAGGAGATACCACTCACGTGTTAACAATTCACACTGAACACTTGAAACCTTAACTCAGACATCATCTAATCATCTCTAACACTATGGAAAAATAATAAATTCATGTCGTGGTTTACAGTTCATAACATTCCTTTCACAATTCACATATCCATCCATTCATTCATCCAGTTGTGTAGTAATTTAACACAAGCCTCAGAGATATAAAAGGTGAATAAGACCTAATTCCTGTCTTTTGGGATCACACAGCACGGTGAAAGGCAGGTTTGGTATCATACTCATCATAGATACTGGAACTAAAGTGCTGGAAGGACAACTAGCAAAGGTCACACAGCTAGAAGGAGCAAATGCCAGGATGGGAACCCACATCTGATCCACCTCTGGGCTTGTAACTCAATATGCTATCCTCCTAACACCAAACAGGAACAAATTTGTTTCCCATACCTGAAAATGAAAACAATTTAGGGCTTTTCCATCCAAACATCCACTCTGATAAAGGATCAATTTGAAAATATTGAAACTACCTGACCATTCTGCCTGGTCTGCAAGCTGGCAGTTCACAAGCCTCACCGAGGCACAGATATTTATGTCTTGGCCCCACGTTATTTTCTTATTATTATTTAACTGCCTGCAAATTTAGGATTTCATGAGAAACTGTCTGCTCCCCTTGAAATGAGATCTCCCAGCATGTGACAGCACGGTGAAATGATACTGAAATGCCAACACTCCCTTAGAGTGAACACATCGTCTGGTCCATACTGCATCCAACTGCCTCCTATTCTGGGCCGTGTCCCTTATTCGCAACCCTCATTCATGGCTCTTACCTGGCGTGAGTTTCCACTTCTGATGTAGGCAAGAGCAATCAATAATGTTACCCTACATTTCCCTTTTCAGCTTTCTATGGCTACTTACATTTCAGAAGCTCAGTGACCTGATAGTGTAACATCACTATCTCAACTCTCCTTCCCATCCTCACTCCAACTCCCTTCTCATCTGTAGAAACCTTCCTGCAAAATTTTTCTAAGCAACAGTTGTAATCCCCACAGGAGAGCCGCTGTCTAGAGCGGAGCTGTGGGCAGGTAGGCAGAGCTCAGCCAGAGGTCGCCTCAGGCCTTGCCAAGCAGCTCTCCTGTCTTCCCACTCCAGCTCTATAGTTCTTTGCAGATTCAGTGCTGGAAGTCAAGGCAGAAACCAACTGCTAAATTTCTCCTTGTCTTCAGAGGCTAGACTTACCTCCCTCTCACACAACCCCAAACCTAGTCCCCTCCAGCTTGTTCTCAGTGGATCCAAACAATGTTGCTGTTGCTGCCGAGACAAGCCCCTTTCCGATGTGAGGCCTGTGGAATAGCTGGTGAAGCTCTTTAAAGTTCGCTTATTAGAAATATCTTTAATCCAAGACTCGGTTTCCTTGTGCCCAGCTTGAATTTGTAGAAAATTTTCCATTCACTAGAACAATGATTGAGGAGATGAATTTCACACTTAATTGTTTGGTAATAAATTCTACTTTTCCTGCACTAGTGTAGCTATCGACGCTATTACTTACATGGGAAATCTACTGACAGCTTACAAAGAACACAATGACATTAAAACAAGGCTTTATGCACAAAATGTTCAATTTGAACTTGCATGTTCCTTTCATATTTTTGTTTGAAAAGTTGAAACCAAGGAAAACAGCCAAGAAAATGAAAATCTACTTACTCTACATATCTGAAGTATGCTCAGCCAAATGTTGATATCATCTTGGATAAAAATGTAAATATGACAGAGTTTGTTTTTCAGTCAATAAGTCTTGATAAGAAGCTTTGAAATGTTACCAAACAAAAACAGTTTTTAAGCAAAGGTCAACAAACTTTTTCTACAAAGAACCAGTTAGTAAATATTTTTAGTTTTGTGGGACACATATGGTCTCTGTTGCACATTCTTCATTGTTTTGCTTTATTTTTAAAATATTCTTTGAAAAATATAAGAACCATTCTTAGCCTGCAGACTGCACAAAAACAGGCTACAGGCCATTACTGGCCCCTGGGCTATCCCAGATTTTTAAGAAAAGAGAGCCTAGGGCCAGAAGTTTAGCTCAGTGGTTCCGGCGCCTGCCTCGCAAGCGCAAGGTCCTGAGTTCGATCCCCAGTAACCACATATAATGCTGGGCGTGGAGGCACGCCCACCAACAATCAACACCGCATACTACAATGCCGGACGTGGTGGCTCACGCCTGTAATCCCAGCACTCAGGAGGCAGGGACAGGAGGATTGCTGAGTTCACGGCAGCTTGCCTGGGCACCATAGTGAGCTCAGGGCCAGCCTGAACTACAAAGCAAGACCCTGTCTCAAAAAGCAAAAAACAAAAAAAAAAAAGAAAAGAGAGCCTAAGAAAAACACATGATCATGCAGAACAAACTGTCTAAAAGTGTTCTGGATCGCTTCTCGGCCTTTTGGCTAAGATCAAGTGTAAAAGTGTTCTGGTGAGACTAAGCTGAAATAATTACCAACATACAGCTATTAAATGGTTTCATTAGCTATTTTGCACGTGCAAGGAATTTTAATGGCAGAACATACCTTGATCTCCTAACCTGAAACTACAGACACACACAAAAAGGGCAAAGTACAGCTATGTCCTGAGTTATCCCGGTATAAGCGTTCATAATGCTCTAAGCCACTGTACAGACACTATTTCCCCACATGGACATGGCTAATCGAAGTGGAGGCATCTCAACTTTCCTCACACAGAGATACATGTGTAAAATTTGATTCCTCCCTAGAAAATGCGGGGACTTGAATTTATGGAGATGATCAGACTGACAGAAATTAGCAGCATTTCACTTTGAAAAATGACACAGACCGAGGCTGGGGGCTTTACCAGAAGCTTTACCACAACCAACTGTGTGATTCTGAGGCATCATTTAAACCTTCATTTTCTCACTTGTAAAGTTGGAACGGGTCATAAAATAGATAATTCCTAAGACTTTCTGCTGTCAAACCATGACTACACTAAATATGAAACCGCTCAGGAAATACCTAACAGGAAGAAGGGGGCAGGGCAGGGGAGAGACGACAAAGGGAAGACATCTGGGTTGTCCTGCTGGAGGACACAGCTGGCTTATCTCTTTTTGTTGTACTAGCACCTTGCTCCATTTTAGCACATCAATAGCTCCTCTTATCAACATTAAAATAAGTCCACATCCAATAGATAAATACACAGTAAACTATACTATCATTTCTAATATCTTAATATTCTATTTTATAGGCATTTAATTAAATGTTAATTATGATTATGTAAGGGAACTTTGGGAGCCATTTGACAATTTTTCAATATTTGCACTGAGGCTAGTTGGCCCTCCATATTGGGTCTATAATTTCAAGTGGATAAAACTATCCATGATTAACAATGTGCCTCTAATCCCAGTATCAGGGAGGCTAAGGCAGGAGGACTGCCATGAGTTGGAGGCCAGCGTGGGCTACAGTGAGTTCAAGACCAGCCTGAACTTTTGAGTTTGAAAAAACTCAAAAAAAAGAAAAGTCTACCTTTTACAACCACAAAGAACAGAAAGGAAATGAGAAGACCCAGAATGGCAAAGCCTTAGAGAAGTGAGAAGAAAGTATCTGTGAGATAAATGTATCCGGAATCAAAAATGACTAATTGTCTTTTCCTTTCATGATGACAGCACTCCTAATCAAACAGTGTCTGAAGATGGCAGGCTTCCATTTTTAAAATTTTAAAAAAGGCAAAACAATACTTAAAAGTTATCTTTATGAGAAGAACAAGATACACGGACATACATAACTACCCCCCCCACACACACACACACAGCATTAAGAAATGGAACTTTGGGCTCGAGATTGAGCTCAGTGGTTCTGCCACCTGCCTAGTAAGCACAAGGTCCCTTGTTTGATCCGGGTAACCACATACAATGATACGATCTTGGGCGTGGACACTCACGCCCACCAACAATCAGTACCACACCCCACAGTGCTGGGCATGGTGGCTCACGCCTGTAATCCCAGGAGGCAGAGGCAGGAGGATTGCTGAGTTCGAGGCTTGCCTGGGCTACATAGTGAGCTCAGGGCCAGCCTGAACTACAAAGAGAGACCCTGTCTCAAAAAAAAAAAGAAAAGAAATGGAACTTTTCTGCAATGTAAAACTTATCAGCTTTTCTTTTTTTTTTTGAGACAGAGTTTCACTTTGTAGTTCAGGCTGGCCCTCAGCTCACTATGCAGACCAGGCAAGCCTGGAACTCAGCAATCCTGCCTCTGCCTCCCGAGTGCTGGGATGACAGGCATGAGACACCATGCCCAGTACTGTGGTATATGGTATTGATTGCTGGTGGGCATGAGTCACCACGCCCAACATTGTATGTGGTTACCAGGATCAAACTCAGAACCTTGTGCTTGCAAGGCAGGCGCCAGAACCACTGAGCTAAATCTCCGGCCCAAACTTATCAACTTTTGTCAGCAATGCTAGGGCAGACTTTGTGAATACCCAGGTGCAGAAGAGCCCAAGACTTCACACAAATAAGTACTTCTAGACACAATTATGACTGGGGAAGGGTCAAACCACAAAGGGTCACTCCAACAGCTTCAGGTCCTCTGGGGAGAGCTTAGGGGAGGTGGCACCACTGCTAAAGGGGTGAACGCTGCCAGCCTATGTTTACTGTCAGTGAAGAGTCTGTGGAAATTTTCACCAGAATGGTACTAATATTCAACTAATTTTCCTAGCTTAATTTCAACTGCAAAGAAGTAGGTTTCAGAAATATAAATTATTCTGCTGTTTGAA
This sequence comes from Thryonomys swinderianus, assembly GCA_004025085.1. Classification (NCBI taxonomy): domain Eukaryota; kingdom Metazoa; phylum Chordata; class Mammalia; order Rodentia; family Thryonomyidae; genus Thryonomys; species Thryonomys swinderianus. Next base: position 26,765 of record PVIC010017715.1, read on the forward strand.
AGCAATGTACTACCACTTCCTGTTGGAGCTGTAGGGCTAAAAAAGAGGCATGGCATTTCCCCTCCTCCATGTCAACTGAAGACACAATTCACAGGTTTTTTTTTAACCACATCCACCACACAAAAAAAATATGAAAACCAATATGTCCCAGGAGATTCACCCCATTTAATGTCTACTTGTTGCAAGATACTGGTTTTCACAACCTAATAGCTGTAAATCTTCAAAGAAACTCATTTCATCATTTAAAAAATAAAATCCACTTCAAGTTTGGGATATAGCTAAGGAGTAAGCACATCCCTAGCATGCTTGAGGCCTGGGTTCAATCTCCATTAAGGAGGCAGAGGGTTGGAACTCACTCAAGAATAATTCCGATCCTTTAGAATGAAAATAATTTAGTATTATTTATGCATTTATTTATTGGGGTTGGTTCTGAACCCAGGGCATCATGCAATGCTAAGCATGTGGTATACCACTGAGTTACACCTCCTCCCAGAAAAATAATTTTAAAAGCCACTATGTTCAAACACAGCAGATACCCTTACAAAATAGATGGGTGAAAAAAAGAGAATAAATAAAAGCATTACGAAAAAGCAAAGACTCATGTAAGGAACTTAACAGAAACAGCATCAGTGCAATTTATTCACTTTCAAGGAGAACACACTTCTGAGGAGGGGATCACACAAAGAATGGAGAAAATCCACCCACTTGTTAGAAATTATCCTTTACCATCTGCATTGTAGTACACATTCAACAATGAAAAAGAGTTAGCTGGGGTTTTTTAATTAGTGCCAGTGTCAAAAATTAACGCCCTTTAGCTGCTATACCAGCTCCCACCAAATCTTTTAGAAATACACTTGAGAGATGACATTTAAAATCTGCTACCTCAGAAAAGAAAAAGTCCCACTCAAGACTGACTGCCAAGAACTTGGAACTCAAACTTCCCTAAGCCAGACATCATACTGGGATTTTAGACTGTTCAATCTGTATGAAAAAGAGATTAGAATAAACAAATGAAAGCTTTTCCCAATACTTGAAAAGTGCTTCATACTCAGATACTCTGTTTTTAAAAGAATAACATCATTAAAACACTGAAGAACTACCCTCTATTAGTTCTCAACCCAGAAATTCATAATGAAATACACTATGTAAGAATCATTCAAAAGATGCCTAAATAAACTACTATCAGAAGCCAGAAACATCACTCAAACAACCCAAACTAAGGTATTTAATTAACTGCAACTATTGAAAAAGTTAAAGTCACTTTACATGCAATTCAAGTTTTGCTTTGCTTCTCCATTCATGATAAATTAGAGATTTTTGTTACCTGACACACGTCTTTCACTACAAATGTAAGGACAGCTCCCAGGCAAGATTAGAAAACTCCACTTAACTGGAAGTTCAGGGGGACATACATCACAGCATGTATTAACAAGCAATAATTACTAGTAAAGAAAAATACACAGGGAGGCAGTCAGAATCCAGGATCAGTTCCTTGGCTCAGAAGTTATTAAACATTCAGGATGAAAGAATTTAAAAAGACGAAAAGTCATGTTTCTCAGGACATGGTAGTAAAGGGGTGAACCATATTTTCCTGACATCATTCCCAAAAGTCACCAATCCCCTTAACACCCGTTAACACTCATGGAACAGCTTAACACTCTACAGGCATTATTCCATCATTAGTCACTTTCTGCTTTCTCCTGCACTTGATCCAAGAGAAGAAGATTTGGTCACCAGTGGTCCCAGTGACTGGGGAAAGCCCTGCGTTCCACTGCTCTCCACTTCCTCTCCCTTTTCCATCTTGGGTTTTCTCTGCTCAAATTCTTTACTATAAATGCAGCTTCCCCTTTAGCTTTCACCCTGCTCGCTTTTACTTTTTCCACCAAGTATCCTCCTGCCACCCTCTGTTCCCCTGAACCTTTTTCCACCTGCAATTTTACTCTGCTCTCTCTCATGTCATCTCCGTCCAGACGTCTCACGGCCAGTCACCTCCTGATCGTGCAATCCCTCAATTCCCATTCGACTGCCTGGTCTCCCCTCTTGTCCCTTGTGTCCTCTGTCTCTTCACTTCGCGTCCCTCTCCTCCTCCAACCCTTCCTTTCCCCTCTCGCATTTCCTTCCTCTTTGCTATCTTTTAACCATGTTCACATCCACTACCCCCATCTCTCTCCGCTAGAGATTTCCTACGTCCCCACTTCGTCCCTCCGGGACCCCTCCTTGCCAGCCCGGGGCCGCTCTCTCTCCAGGACCCCCAGTCCTTGTTCCCAGGCGTCCTCCTCTTCGCTCCCACTTCCCCTCCACCCCCCCCCCGCCTCGGGTCCCCGCCCGCCCCTCCCTCACGCGTTCGCCTCTCCCACTGCCCTCGCTCCCTGCGGCCCCGAGGTCCGCTCTCGGAGCGCCCGAGCCCTCACTCGTCCTCGCTCGCGCTCACTCAGGGCCCCCGGTACCCGCCCCCCACCTCGCACCCCCGTCCCGGGCCGCCACCTCTACCTCACCGATGGTGGAGATGAAGGTGGTGTTGAAGGCGTCTTCGGAGAAGCGGAAGAGAAGGCAGGTCTTCCCCACGCCCGAGTCGCCGATCAGCAGCAGCTTGAACAGATAGTCGTACGTCTTCGCCATCTTCTCGCTCCGGCCCTCTGACCGGGGAGCGAAAGAAGGCGGCGGAGAGAGCGCGGAGGGGGGCCGCGAGCCGGGGGGCGTGCCCGCCGAACCGCGCGCGCGCCCCGCCCTACACCCCGCCCCGGCCCTCGCAACCAATCCCCGGAGACTTCATCGCCCGCGCCCCGGGGCTTCATGGGGCTCGTAGTTCTTTTCGGGAACGACGGGAGTGCAGGGGGCGGACTGTCCAAGGAGGCCCAGTTGGTCAAAGATGTGTTCACTGTGCCATTACGGATGGACTAGGCTTTTCCACTTGGGCGGGGAAGGGAGACCTTGTTTCGAGCTCTGCCCTCCGCGCCGCCGGAACTTAACTTCGTTGTTTCTTTGTTTGCGGGCGCTTTTGAAATTCAGGACCTCAGAGTCTGATCCCTCAGCTTCCGCATCTCTACCGCTGGGACCGGAGCCGGGATGATTTCTCAGGTCTCGGAGACACAGCCTGGAGACCATCTGCGGAGCATTCTCTGGCTTCTCTTCCAGTTTCTGCCCAGCGACATCCCTTCAGCCCCCTCCCGCAGCCTGTCAGATACGGAGCTGACAAAGAGTGATTACCGCGCTGACGCGTGCTCCCTTCCCCGCCACACACACCACGGCCACGCGCGATGACTATTTTAGAGGATCTGGTGCGCAGACCTCGTCCCGTTCCCTGCGGGAGGAAGGATTTCTTTTTAATCTGGGACGGTTTGTGCTACAGCTTGGTGCCCAGTAAAAAAAAGCAAGCATCATCTGAGGCGGGGACTTTGGCCATGGTAATGTAGAGAATAAGATTTGGATGTACTCTTCTGTAAGCATTGAATCGCTGTGGCCATCACACAAGTTTGGTAGAACTCAGCTGTCTTGGGGCTGGGGATTTATAGCTTAGTGGTTCTGGTTTCTGCCTCGCAAGCGCAAAGTCCCGAGTTCGATCCTGGCACCACACACACACACACACACACGCACACATGCACACACAAAAACAGAACGCAATTTTCTCATCCGTAAAATGAATATAAAACAAGCTATTTCATAGGTTTGTAGTGAAAAGTAAATATCAAAAATGAAAGCACTTCCAACCACTACAGCCCTGTGAGTGGTACCGAAGTGTGAATGTTGTTTAGATTCATCACTCCTCAGTAGGCACTCATTTAACAGGTGACAGACGGAAAGAGAAGCAGCACTGTCTTACCCTTGATTTAAAGGGTTAGGTAAAGTGGAAGGAATAGCCAAAAAGACTAGGTGCCCCACCCTGTCAGAGCCATCTGTCTCTCAAGAATCTCTTCTCTTTCTCAGTTTTAATTCCTAATATGTCAGGCATTAGCAGCTAAAAACCACACACTTGCACAAAAATAAACCACAAATGAAAAGCTTTTTGAGCTAAGTGTGGTGGCCCTGGCTGCAAACCCAGCACTGAGTAGGCTGAGGCAAAAGGATTGACTATAAGTTTGAAGCCAGCCTGGGCTGCATAGTAAGTTCAAGGCCAGCCTGAACTACAAAGTGAGCCCTTGTCTTAAGAAACAAAACAAAAAGGGTAAGAGGATAAAGGGATCCTAAGATCAAGTTACTTGAGAATCACTGGCTCAGACATTTACCTTATATATAAGGAAACACCTGCTGGAATATTAGAAGTTGTTTAAGGGAATCAGTGGACTGAACCATTCATGCAATTCGAAAAAAAACATGAACAGCTGAACAATTCAGCAGCCCAAAAGACTAAGCCCGGGTCCTTTACAGTAAGCTACATCACTGTCCTTTTTATTTTTTTTTTTTTTTTTTTTTTTGAGACAGGGTCTCGCTTTGTAGTTCAGGTTGGCCCTGAGCTCACTATGTGGCCTAGGCAAGCTTTGAACTCAGCAGTCCTCCTGTCTCTGCCTCCCGAGTGCTGGGATGACAGGCGTGAGCCACCACGCCCGGCTGTCCTTTTTATTTTTGAGTCGAGGTCTCAATAAATTACTCAGGCTCGGCTCAGATTTGGAATATTCCTGCCTCAGCCACCCAGAGCACTGGAAGTAGAGATGTGTGCCACAATCCCTGGCTCAGAAGCCTCTTTAAAGACACATCCTGAGTACCTCATGACTTTATGTACAATGTCACTGATGTTACATTCTTAGTCTAACTGTAGCAGAAGGATAGTACTGGCCCACTACTGGCCTTCAGCTTCTATGTGGACCTAAGATGAAATGCATCATCATTAGTGCACATTTATTGATCAAACAGTATCTAAAGGGCAGCAGTTGTTGCTGCTCCTACTACTGCTATTGACTGAATATCTAATTTCCAAAACTCTAATGATGTCAAAGTCAGGCTACAAAAAAGGATTCAGCCTATAGCACAGATTGAGACTCTGCCCAAACCAGGCCTTAGGCGAACTCTGTGTATATCTGTGTGTCTTGCTGGGGGGGGGGGGGGCGCGTGTGCGTGTGACTGAGAATTTTAACTCAGGACCTTTGCAGTGAGCTACATTTCCCATCCTTTTTTATTATGACACAAAGTCACTACATTGCCCAAGTTGGGCTCAAACTTGTGCTCCTCCTGCCTCAGCCTCCCACAGTGCTGGAATCACAGGTGTGCTGTACCATCCTAGGTTTAGGCATGTTCCTGAACTTTGCTTCAGCCAGTCAACTATGGACAGCTCAGTCCTATTCCTTTGTCCTCATTTCGCAAAAAGAACAGGGAGGAATCCTCAAAGACTAGTGGAATTTTGCTCTTTAAAGATGTATTCTTATTAAAATAAGTTTCTTTTTCAGTTCCGCCATTTGCCTTCAACCACTGTCATTCTCTTTCTGTATGAGTAAGAACAAGCTGAGATGGTAAAGAACTTAAGTTCAAAAGAGAAGCTAGAGGTAGGAATCTTAAAGTCCCTAAATCTCCTTTGGGGAATTTCATTAATTGATGGGAATTTTTTTAAAAAAATAATAAATCTGTCTTGTTTTCACTTCCTCAGCTTTTCTCCACTATCAAGTTTATATATAATAGTGGGACTTTCTAGTTGGTAACTCTGTGTACCACTATTGAACTAT
>PVIC010017716.1:0-32418 GCA_004025085.1 Thryonomys swinderianus
TCTGCCTCCCGAGTGCTGGGATTACAGGCGTGAGCCACCACGCCCAGCATTATATGTGGTAACCGGGGATCGAACTCAGGTCCTTACGCTTGCGAGGCAGGCGCCGGAACCACTGAGCTAACCCTCCGGCCCCAGGAATTGTAATTCTTACCATTGTTCCCTGTCAGTCTCATACATACTTAATTTTGATGATAAATTATGTGAGTTTCCTAGTCCAGTGAACTCAGTGTGTAGCTTCAGAACCAGGAACATTGGGCCCACTTAGAGGTTTGCTAACCGCAAGACCTCATGCCAACCCTACTGAACCAGAAAGACTAGCAAAAGGGCCCAACTATTTGTGCTTTAACAAGCACTTCAGGTGATTTGGATGTATACTAAAGTCTTGAAACCACTGGCCTAGCCAGGGGTTTGGCTAGATAATTTACTCACATTATCTCATTAGATACTTGTGACAGTTACAGAAACTGAGGCTTAGCAAAGTTAAAGACACCAATGGAGCAGGGGTTTTCATCTAGGCAGACTGGAAAGCACCTGCTCAAGTGTTAGTTGAATTGATGCAAACCGAAATGCAGATACTGTGCATCACCTCTGTAACATGAGTGAATTTTGTTAAACTACTTTTCTAATGGAACCTGTTGGGGAGGCAGAATTCCTGCAAGGATACAAAAATCTTGAAAGGGACATTGGGTTTCAAATAATCCAAGGAGCAGATGAACTCTATTGACTGAAAAATAAAACAAACAAAACAAAAATTATGACAGCGTGACTTCTTTATGCAGAGCAGCCTTTTCATGTATAGGTGTCCTTCCATTCTGTAATCTCTCATAATCACTGCATGAGGATGCACATGGGATTTTACCTGTTCATTTTTAGAACATTAACTCAAATCATCAGGTGGCCCAAAAGTAGGCACTGGGAATATGCTTGACCTAGGAGTCCAGTGCTGCTAGGAATTATATGAGATGGCTAGTAAATCTGAAAGAGTTGGAAAACCATCATTCATTTCAGAGAACAAAGTCAGGAATAATGATTCCTTTTATTATGGAGTGTAATACACTAGCAAAGAGTATGTTTTGGAAACATAAAACCTGATTTAAACTTTAGCTTGGCCTCTGAGTGTGTGCTATGTTGCATACATTCTTGACCTTATTTCTACCATCCATCAAATGGAGATTACATTTATGTATATCTCACAGAGATAAACTGAGGATTAAATAAGAGAGTACAATGTAAGATGCATAGTTCAGTGCTAATAATACAGTAAGTGGTCAAATCAGTGGTTATTTTCCTATTTTAGTAAAAATTTTTATTGGTGAGGTAGAGATATATATAGGAAAGGCTATTTCAAGTTTGGAAGGAGTAGGGATGAGACCAATTTAAAGGGCAATGTAAATCATTAGGAAGGACATCAGGGCAAAAGAAGAGCCCTAGAGTCTTGGGAGAGAGGATGTTTCATAAATATTTTTATCAGCAAGGCAGCATAGTCATCCCTGAGTGTAGCAGAGAAGTGGCCTTGGGTCATTTCTAAATGTGAAAGAAACTAGGACTGAGAGCTTCAAGGCATACTGTGAATGTATGGGGCTAGCCTAAAAGGTGGGTTTTACTTTAATTAGGGAGTCTGAATTTCAGGTGAAATTTAGGAAACAGGTAGACTAAAAGTGAAAAACAAGACAGAAGCAGAAATTCATCCCCCTCCACACACATAAGTAAGACTTCATATTTGTCTAGGTTGTTATGGGTTTGTGAAATACTTTTATACTCATTAACATTTTTTAGAGACTAGGAGAGCAGCTGGGTAATAGAAACCTGGCAGGCTAAAGAGAAAGCCTTAGCTCTTGGGAGCTAGAAGATCCATGAAGAAGAAATACATGTAAGGACAATAGAGGACCAGCTGTGAACTACCAACATCAACAAGGTGAATTGTGATCAAATGTATTTTTTTGAGCCTCAGTTTCCACACCTGCTAAATGAGAATTATTATGGCTTCTACCCTCAGCAGGTTGTCATTAGGATTAGATGATGCAATCTATGTGAAATGTTTCATGGCAAGTACATCATGGTTGTGAGCAGCTCCATGGTGAGAAATGCTGAATAATAAATGAAGAAAGGCACATGGAAACAGACGAGAACAGTGGTGTGCAAAAAAGTGGGAGTAGGGCTAAATAAAAAGGTGCCTTTTGGTATTTGGGGCTTAATTTTGGGATTAGCAAAGCTGAAAGCTGGATTCCTTATCTACCTTTCTTTCCTCTACATCAAATTCATTTTCTAATTGCTGAGCCTCATAGAAGACCTGTTTTCCCCTATTGATATCCTCTGGCCTCCATTTTGTCAGTGAGTTCTCATGCAAAATACCACTTTTTTTGATGAGAGATTTTGGATCTTTGCAGAGGATTAAACAGAAATTCTTCTGGTCTGGAGAGAGGGAGATGTTTTTGCACATTTCTGAAGAAATTGGTACTTGTTACAAGTATTCTTGAATGACTAAAGTTTGGCTAGATCTAGGAACTTTCCCTGGAAAGTACCCTTGCAAAATAAGAGCTGATTTATAGTTCTAGGCCTTACTAGATTTCTGGTAAATCATCATTATTGCTTTGCTAGGGGATGGTATTCATTAGCTACTGCTCAGCCTCTTCTCATTATGTTCACCTTTGAGGTATCCAAGGTTACTACTTTGTCTTTCTCATCTATAGAACCTTCATTCTTGAGTTCAGATCCCATCAACTTTTATAACTGACTTCTTTCTCAACCATCCATCCATCCATCCATCCATCCCCTTTCTTCAACATTAACATTTACTTGATATTATTAGACTTTGTGCCCTGTTCTGAACAACTTTCACTCATGCCTTCCATTGCTAACCTATATGGGTTTTTGTGGCCATTAATTCTGATATGTCATCTTAATTGGATCAAGAGTAGTAAAGCAAACTCCTGGATGTGGCTGGATAGGTCATCAAGGGATGACCTTAGAAACGGTATATGGCCCTTTACCCAGTCCTCTCTGACACTATTCTCTGTTTCCCAGTCGTATGTTCTAAGCAGCTTTGATCCTCCTTGCCTTCTGTCATGAGGTTTCTACCTTGGAGCCTGCTGACCACAAACTGAACTTTCTCAAACCATGAGCCACATTGACCCTCCTTTAAGCTGTGAGTATTTGGTTTTGTGTTCATCTCTGAAATGGAGACTGATACAACTTCTCATTTTATACTTTGATATCTTGCAGCACCTTTCATTACTAGATTTCTGAGTCTCATTAAGGGTCTTCTCTTATTTCATGGTTGTCTAGGTTTATGATCTAGTATAGAAACCCCTCACTTTGTAGGAGTGAGGCGTTGCAAATCCTGAATGAATTGCTGAACTTTGGAAGAATGATAATTGTAAGTGAAGACAAGTAGCTTAGTGGTACAGTCTTGAGAATGGTTTCTAACAGTGAGGGCTTGATTAGTCTAGTCTTTGTTCTTAATTAGTAGTAAGGAAAGAAAATATTCTGGGAATCTTTCTCACTGTGTATTTTTGGATGCCTTCCCACAATCACCAAGTTATAGAACCCCCTCTGAAAGGGCTAACTTATTTTGTGAAGAAAGCCAGACAATCTACCAAAATGATTGAAAGAGCAATTTATCTGTGAAACATTTTCATTCTTTATGGAATAGGTACTAAGGACCTTTTATAATGGTGACTCTTACAATGACAGATCCTGACATGAAGGGCTAAGAACAACCTTGTTTCCTTGGCATCCAAATCACTTTTTTTTTGGGGGGGGTGTAAGCATCAACCTTTATTTGTAAAATCTATTAATACATAAGAAGAGACAAGATTGTTAACTATCCTTTCTTAATCAAAACCAAATCAAACCCCCAAAACTATATGGCCACTACAAGAAAGATGTCTAGTTTTAGGAACTGCTTCATTTTGACACATATCTGCCCTACCACTGACTCTTGGTAGTATTCAGACCCTCATGGAGACTCAAGTCTTACAACACCAAGTCATCCAGTTCTCTTTCAGTCACCATCTCTTGACAAGGCTTGGCCACAAACCCAAGTGTGGCCTTCCCACCTGTTCCCTAGGTTTCCCTGCTCCGTTTGCAGTTCTCATAAAGACTTGAAGCAATTAGGTTGTTCAGTTGTAGCACATGTTAGTGTAAAATTATGGAATTCAGGATTTTAATGAGCTCAGGTGCCTTACAAAAGAACTCCCCACAACCTGCCCCACCCTTTGTCCATAAAATTATATGACTTTAGAATTGGGGCTTTATGCAGCCTGGACTAAGCCATTTTATTTAAAGAAAAAAATTGACCGGGGGAAAAAAACAACACAATTATATGCAGATTTGTTCATAAATCAGGCACTGCAGCAGCTGTGCAGCACATGTTGGCAATTCAGAGTTTGTTGCTAGAACTTTAAAGATAAACATGAACCTGCTTCTACAGAGGGAAATCTGTTCACAGCAAGAAGCTGACCCTGTTCTTTAAACAAAGCGCATGGTGTGGAAGCCTGCTGTGCCCTACTCTGTGTTGCTGCTTGGGAGCGAGGGTCCCAAAAAGAGGAGACCAAAGAATGAGAAACAATTTACCCAGGGCAGAAAGGGGTGAGGAACAGCCTTGAACAGTGAGCAGAACTTGACTCTTCTGCTCAACATTCCAAGTCCCAATTAGCAAGGTCAGTGGAGCAGGTAGATTTTTTCATGTGTATTTTCAGAGGTGAAAGATCCTTTACCGTGGAGCTAAGTAATGTAGAAAGAACTATGCAATGTATGATGAAAAGAAAGTCCTGAGAGTACTGAGAGCCTTCTAAATGTATGTATATGTACTTAGAGCTTCTGCCAAGCCTTGTGTTTGTCCGAGGTATGTGGAGAAGGGAGGAACAGAGAGGCTCCCTGGTTCGGGATCCCCTGACAGGTTGACTGCTTTTGCTCTGACCTAGTGTCAACTCATGGCAAGGTCCAGCTGTTTCCGTGGTCCAGCAATTCCTTGTGGAACAGAGTGAGGTGTAATATACTTCTTAGCTAACTTTTTTTAGGGATGGGTATCTGAGTCACCTTACTTTTTTCTGCTTTAAGTAGGGGAGACTCTGAAGATAAGGGTGAGGACTGCTCTGTGGCTGTATTATAGAAGTGGATGTAGTAGTGGGATCATTTAATTAACCAGGACTCACAGTGATAGAAACTTTTCCAAAGCAGACATGAGTTACCTCCTTTGTTTTTGTGCTAAACAAAAGGAAAGGGTTTTCAGAAGAGCATGATTATCTTCTTTTTCATCTAGAAATCTTACCTGCCTTGTTGCCCCACTTAGAAGAACTCATTGTATGAGCTGCAGTGGTGTATGCCTGTAATCCTAGTACTCCTGGAGCCTGAGTCCAGATAATTTTGAGTTTGAGCCCAGCTTGGGTAACTTAGCAACTCAGCAAAACCTTGTCTCAAACAAATTTAATAAAAGGACTGGAAATGTAGCTCAGTGTGAAGGCCCTAGGTTTACTTGCCAATATCACCAAAGGGAAAAAATGGGAAGCTCTTTAGTGAGTTTCAAGTTAAATCCATATTACAGTCCTTAGAATAAAGTGTTGGTCAGGTAGAAAGGTCTTTTCAGTACTAGATGATTTGGTAAAATGTTAATGAGCCTAGAAGAATGAATTTTGGTATTGTTTCTGGTGACCTCCCATTCATTCTGTCATCCACAAGAGACTAAAAGAAAAGCCACGTTCAAGCACACAGGTACATGCACACATATACACATATGCACACATACATGTGCAGTTACACACAAATGATGAATCATGATTTAATAAATGAATGGACCTATTTGTTATTTATTATTCAAACCTTCAATATTGGCTGGGCTGAGTGATCGATGAAATATAGGCAAGTATTTTATTTATTAGGGAAAATAATGATTTTTTTTCCTCCATAGCATAACCCCCTCTGACCCAAAACAGCAAGAGCTTTATCAAATATAAACATGATGACTTGTAATTTTAGAGTCTTCTAGAGCATTGTAACTGACAACCTTTTTAACATAAGTACATTGAACAAAAAATTTATAGGCATATTCTGGGAATATTTTAGGGTGTTTTATTACTACTTTTGAAAGCTATGGCATGTTATCGATTTTAGTATATTAATATAACCTAAAAGGGAGGGCACATGCTCAACTCCTAATCCACATCAGCTTTGATGGCAAACAATATATTTTAGTGAAGGGAGCCTTGAACCAAAATAGCAGAGGTTAACAATTACACATCATAGCCAAAAGTTTAAGATAATGAATTTCACTCATTACAGAACTCCCACACTGGAGACTGAAACAAGCTTTCTGTACTCAGAGCTTCATCTAAATTTCTCAGCTACCATTTATCAGCATGAGCTTGTCTTTTCTTGAGCATTTATCACCTGCCACTTTCTTGGGATTCATGGAGTTTGTTTTCTGCTGAAGGGATTACCATTACCCCTTTTCCAAAACATATGTTAAAACAGGCTTAGGGGCTTGTTTAAATGAGCTTATTCAGTTCTTTTTGTTTCTATTTACTATTTCAGGTAGTTTCTAGATGATTAATGCTTGAGTTATCACCTCATTTCTAGTTGATATTTTAACCCTCTTCATCTCTTTGTTTAGACCCAAAGCTTTAAAAAAAAAAACAAATAAAACAACACAAAAGAAGGACATCATTGTTCAAATTCTTGATTCCCAAAATTCTTCTTACTATGTGAGTCCTTCAAGAACTATGTGCTTAACCCAAGTGGGCCTCTTACTATCTCTGACCTTACTCCAATCATCTCTGCAGCTTCCCCTTCCCTGCCTCTGCCCCTCGCTGCTCTGCCCCTACCATTGCTGTTTTGTGTGTCAAGAGCTTCCTTCCTGACCCTTCAGCACATAATTATCTTTTTCTTCTCTGAAGCTCTATAGCACTTAGCACCTCTCCCTTTTGATTTAGCACTTTACATGAGTGCCCTTGAATTAGTCCCAGTTTCTTTTTCACATATATCATTGTCCTGGGTGGGCTACCTGTAATGGGAGGAAAGGAATCATTCAGTAACATTTTCTTCATAGTCCCATTTTACTGAGGATGCAGCTGAACAGATACTAGCAAGTTAGTACATGGTAAATTCAGCAAGTATCATATTTAAAGTATATTGAAATGTAAGCAAAATTGACACTTGGAATGTAGCTTAGCCTACCTTCCTCTAATGATTTATTAGAAGTTGTAGTATGATCAGAAATTTCATATAATTCTGTTGGGATTAATTATTGGGGATGATTTTTCTTTACTATTATTATTTTTAATTAAAATTTTCTCATTATAAACACTTCTGTTACAAAGATCTGAAAATTTGAGGGAAAAAAGCTAAAAGAAGAAAAGAATTTCCCATAATTCCTTTGCTTAGAACAAGCACTAGTATCTTAATATATAAACATCCATATTATTTTCTGTATGTATGTGTTGGTCTGTGTGTGTACAAACACATTTTGACATATTTCACTATTACCTTTTATTAACTCCTTAGGATAACTTACCAGAAAACAAACAACAGGGACAAAATGACACGTGAAGCACACAGAGAGATGAGTGCGAGTGCTTATGTATGAGTTTCCACATGTCAATAATATGGCTTTAATGGCTGCTTAGCAAGTCCCTGTGTTTTAATTTACTTAACCAGTTCATTATTATTGGACACTTAGGGTTTTAATCTTTTCATTTCTATAAATAATATTGAAAATTAGCTTTGTAGGTAAGTATTTTGCACATTTTTCATGTCTTCTCAGGATAGATTCCTAAAAGTGGAATTTCTAGGGTGAAAGGGTATGCATATTTTAAGACATCTAAGGCATCCTGACAAATTGCCTTTAAGAAATACAGCCTTGTTTATAGTACTAGGGGTGGTAATTGAGTTGGCTGTTGTTCCATCATTTAAAAATTATTCCTTTTGAACTTGAAAAACCAATGTTGAGAGAACCAGATAGGGTTTACAGTAAAGACAGACCCAATATGTGGCTTACCTGCTAAAAGTCCTGTTTGTTCTCAACCAGGCTTTTTATAATCTGTTCTCAGTGTCTTCTTGAGCCTCACTGGCCCCATCCCTATCCTATATTCAGTCACATCAGGCTTCTCCTCTGCCTAGAATCTGACTTGTGCCAGAGCACACCATTCCTCTTGTGTATCCAGCTAGCTTTGCACTTGGAGCAATGCTCATCTCCACCAAAGCAAATGAACATGGCTATGGATTAATCATAGTTCAAATGATGACAATTAGTGCATTTGTCAAAAATGAAGTAACACAATTATGACTAGTCTAAAGCCTCAGTGGTAACCTATGTAAGAGAAGCCAACATTCTCCTTATGTTTGTCATGGACTTTTTTGAACTGACTAGACACTTTTCAAAAGAAGTACAAATGGCCAATAAGCACATGAAAAAAATGTTCATCATCTTCAGCCACTAGGAAAATGCAAAGCAAAACTACCTTGTAATGTTACCTTACCTCAGCATTCTATTAGGAATACAAAAAGCAACAAATGCTAGAGAGCTTGTAGGGAGAAAAGGAAACTTTCAAATTCAGCTACTTTGGAAATTGGTGTGGAAATTCCTCAAAAAAACTAAAAATTGAAATTTCATTTGACCTAGCCACACCTCTCCTGGGTATATTCCTGAAAGAGTTAAATAAGTCTTTAAAATGCATGTGTAGTGATCCTTGCACACCCATGTTTATAGAAGTGCAATTTATAATAATTAAACTCTGGAAACAGCCTGCCTGGATAGCTATCAAAAGATGAGTAGATAAAGAAATTGTGGTGTATGTACACAATGGAATATTAATTCATTTTTTATTTTAGGAAAATGAATGGCTCTTGACATTATAACATTAAGTAAAATAAGTCATACACTCAGAGTTAAATGTTGTGTTGGTTCTTTTATATGAGAAATACAAAATATAAATAAAGAGCAAAGTAAAAGAGAGAGAGTGTAAATAGGCAGACTTTTTGGAGATTGAGAAAGGGAATCAGGAAAGGGGGGAACAAGGAAGGTAGGCAGGGAGTATAGGGACTGAAAATGATCAAGGTATGATATATGTATATACATACATATATATGTACTTCTATATTATTTTCTCTATGTATGTTGGTCTCTGTGTGTACACACACATTTTTAAATATTTCACTACTACTTTTCATTAATTCCTTAGGATAATTTACCAGAAAACAAACAAAAAACTGGTACATATATATATATATATGTATATATGTATATATGTATATATGTATATATATATATATATATATATATATATATATATATATATATACCAGTTCCCTGAAATAGATGTAACTATTATGTATTGGAAATGTACACTAATAAAATGTAGTACACACAGAAAATAGGGATGGTATAGTGTTGGGCACACAGTAGGTACTTAGAAAAGGATAAAAAACTTTTATAGAGATGGTACATGGAATATTCCTAGATAGAGTCTGGAACAAAATAAACACTGTTACTAGCTTTTATATAGGATGAAAACTTACTGTGAGTGGGCATGAAATACACCCAAAAGTTAGAGTGGATGGGGAAGAAGATTTAGTACATTTTGAATAAAAATATGATGTGAGGAAATATGATTCTAGAAAGATGAGTTTCTTATGAGACAGACTTAGCTGTGGAAAGTTGAAGTAAATTATTCAGGAAGTTGATGCAGCACATAAGGTATGAAGAAGAGAGGATTAGATAAGATCTTTTGTTTCTGTCACTGCTGAATTAGCAGATGCCATATGCATTCCTGAAACAAACATGTGAGCAACAGAGGGCCAATTTTTATCTTACCCAGCCCTGTTTCCCATAGCCACATTATATACAGAATCCAAAGATCTAGATTTTTGAATTCATCTCAGGTCTGTTGCTTGGTTTCTGTCAGACCCACTTAGATTGCTTTGAATCTTGAGAACAGGAGTCCGTTGCATGCAGATGTGGCTGTAGTTTCTGTTGGCCTACCACTCCTTTCTTATACCTGGTGATAATAGATCTTGTCCTCTCTGCTACTGTCTTTGCCTCAGCCTTGGGTTGAGCACAAATTCTAACCTGAAGCTGCCATAATACTTTACCCCTTTAGTGATTTGTGACCCCTGTGAGGCCAATAAAATTCTTCCTTGAAATTTCATATCTGGAAATGCGAGAGGGAAATTTTATTTTTTACCCTCTGATCATATGGTAGTAAGAATCTGAGGACAGAGATGGTTTTAAATTTGAGAGAATGATGATATCAGTGAAAGTAGGGATAAGTGAGAGGAGAGGTAGGGGAAGAAGAGACTAGAGTTTCCCTCCCCAGAGTTCTCTGGAAATGCCCTGTCCCCAAGGCTTTTCCTTTTGTTTTGTAAGCTACTCACTTGTTCTTCTGATAAAGTTTTCTTTTAATTAGGCTAATTCAGTAACTGAAATCTGATGAAGAAACTCATGTCATGGACATCTTTGGAATCTTACAATGTCCAGAAGCCCTGTAAGGATTGCTTTGCCCCTGGCAATGTTTATTCAATTATAATGATAAATACATATATAAAATAGTTGTTGAGCATCTACTGTATGTCAGGTACCACACTAGGTTAAGAATAAAAGCTTTACACAGATTCCTGCCCTCTAGATACTTTTAGTCTAGAAGGACAGACAGCCAAGTGTGAGAAGGGGAACCAAGTATAAAGAGGAATATTATCAGGGCCATCTGATATAATGTGAGAGAGTGTTCAGGTAAGAATCTCTAAAGAAAAGGAACTTCAAACTGGGGTCTGAAAAAGGAGTGATCCAGGTGAAGAGGATGAGGAAATGTCCTGGACAGAGAAAACAAAATCTGAAAGAGTTAAAAGAGGAAGAAGGGGGTAAAGATAAAGGAGGGGGGGAGAGATTAGAGAGAGAGAGAAAGACAGAGAAAAGGGGGAACATAGGGAAATAGAGATACTGAGATAACCAAGGAAAGATCTGAAACTTGGAAGTGGTTGGAGTAGTGTTTAGCTACATTCTTTATAGATTCAGAAACATCTGGAGGATGTGTCTGAGTTATATAGCCCACAAACCATAATTAGTACCTTTAAGCAGCCTCCCTTGGGAGTCACCACCCTTCTGTGACAGTGTAACTTGCATATGATATCTGGTGCCCTGAGTCTGTCTCACTGGAGTTAGGGAGGAGAAGGGAGGGGGATTAGAATAGACATTTATTTATTTTTCATTTTTCATTTAGCTTGGTGTGGGCTGACTGCTTTTCAGGATCTGATTATTCCCTCCCTGACGGTCCTGCGGTCAGACACCAGCTGTGAGGATCTGTTACCATGGGTGACATTTTCCTCCAATGAGGGACTGTGCAGCTTGTTTGCAGAGTGGCAGATGGAGCAGCTAATCGATACAGTCTGGGAGGTAGACATCCCCGCCCCTCGTGGCTTCACCACACAATAAGAGCTGGACCCCTGGGGCTTGTGGAACACAGGCCAGTGACTGGGCCTTTGATTGGGAAAGACCTCACTCATCAGGGGTTCTGGTCCCAAACAATGCCCTGTGCTTTACTAAGGTGGCCTCAGCACTTGCAAGATTTTTATAGCCCCTGCCTTGGGAAACACTCCAGGGAAAAGCTTCTGCCAAACCTTACACAGCCCTGTGTGAATGATATCGAATATTCCATTTCAGTAAAAATCAGTAGGCTTTTTTTGCCCTTGAGGTCCTCAGGGGCATTCACTGTGGTCACAGAATAGCCAAGAGGCAACCAGCCATCTATCCAACTCATTCAATAAGTAAACTTGAACATTGGCAATGTGCAAGGAAGGCATTATGCTAAGGCCCATAGGTACAAAGATGGTTAAGGGTTGGTGGTGTCCCCAGGTATCATATTAAACTGTATGTTAATTAACAGTAGGCATACCTAGGACTTAAATGAAATTCTGCTCTGCACTATTTCACTAAATGTTTATAATTGGATGAGATGGGTTGCCAGTGTTTCAACTTTTTTTTTTTTTTTTTTTTTTTTGAGAGAGGGTCTTGCTTTGTAGTTCGGGTTGGCCCTGAGCTCACTGTGTAGCCCAGGCAAGTCTTGAACTCAACAATCCTCCTGTCTCTGCCTCCCAAGTGCTTGGATTACAGGTGGGAGCCACCATGCCCAGCCAGTGTTTCAATTTTTGTATAAAGAAACTGGGGTAAAAACCAGACAGTGACCTTTCCAGTTGTTGTCCTGACTAGACTTTGAATGTGGTGCTATTGCTGATTTACAGCTCAGCTCTATTTCCATTGGTGTCAGAGGTTTTAGTATTTGTGTGTATATGTGGATATGTAAATTTTATTGGCAGAATATATAAATGTCTAATGATTTCTTAAAATTACTTAAGATGGGATGATGAGGAAAAAATTATTCCTTGATTATTTAATTCTAGTGGATAAGAAAATCTAGGTGCTCATACTTGTATGTGTTTAAAACTGGGCCATGCATCGAACTGAACCTCAAATTTCTCATTCTCAAGGAAGTATATTAGTCTTGTGCCTACCTTACAGGATCAAAATGAACATCTCATAAAGATGTGATCTATGGACTCGACAGGGAAACATATAGGGCAGTCATTATCTGGGGCTTCATGGCTGTCACTGTGCATGTTGTCTGTTGTTTGAGTCAAGGAGACAGTGGATGAGAAGTTTTTGGAATTTGAGAGGGCAGTTTACTAAATAAAGACCTTTCTTTTTCCTTTTCTGTTTGCTAGGAAAAAAAACCCTGAAATAAAGCAAAGCCAAGTTTTCATCATTCCCTCCTTCCGCTCTTCTTCCTTTTAGTTTTCTAAAGTTTTGTCCCACAGTGTTTCCCCTCCCACCACACTGGTAATTTGTTTCTCCAATCCGCCATGCGTATCAGCACCACTATTTTAATTAGCAAGAGGCAAACAGAAGTACAGAGCTAGAAGGCACAGCAAGGGAGCCCACCACTTGCAGGCTTTAATTATTCATTGAGGTAAATAAAATTAAATATTTTCTCAGCAATCCAGAGCAGGACTTGAAGTAATTACACTGTCAAATTCATCAAAAATTTTCTCATCAAAATAAAAACCTTGATGTCATTTAATAATTTATAATACAAATACAGAGAAATTTTAAAATATTATAAATAGAGAACGCAGGGTAAGTGAACATGAATTAGTTAGGGGTTATGCTCTAGAAAGAGGCTGTCACGAGCTGTATAAATTTTTAATCAGAATTATTTTTGAGGTCTAATTTAGAGTGTGTAATATACTACAAACTTTAGAATACCAAGGGCACAGCAAAACAACAAATTCCTGCCTGGAGATTTGTAAACACTGTTTGAGAAAAACCTGAGGTCTCTAGATTACTCTGGGCAAGAGGAACACCTGTTGTCTTTGATGTCCCACAACACCTGTGACACCTGAGCACACTGTCTATCCAGGCAGCAAATGCATTAACTTCCATGTAGTCATCAGCAAGACCAAATGAAAAAGTCTGGTTCATTTCCACCAAGAGAGAAAAGCAGTCTCAGCTATTGACTCCTATAAAATAGTGTGTGGTTCTGGAAACTATATGGTTTCATCCCAGTTTGAAATGGTTTTGATCTGTGGAGTTTCTCTATGGAAAAAGCCTGAAGGAAATAGAGGAAATTAGGTTTTCCACCCTAATTTTTCCAGGAGTATTCTTAATAGAGGTGTCCTGCTCTGCATTAGGAAGCTGTCTCTGGGGACTTACCTATTTCTGGACACATGAGTAGTGGATAAGTCTTTATTTCCACGGAATGAATGGGAGAATAGCAGCTCTACTGACCTGAAATGAAAAGTGTGCTTTCAAGGCAGTTAATTAGAGAAGAGACAAGGACAACTTTCACTCAGGGACCTAGGAGGTTAGCATGAACAGCGACATGGCACAGTGAGTCTTTTACAACAAAGGCAAACTGATCCTTTTTCTGCTTTTAACCTTTCAAATGCTTCTTCCTTTGATTAGGGTGCAGTCTAAACCCTCTAATAAACATTGTAAGGCCTCAAAGTTTCCGATTCTAGTCAGTTTCTCCAGGGAAGTATCTCATCCCTCTGCTTCCAGGTCATAGTTCTCTCACCCCTTTCGTCCTCCTTGAACAAAGTTACATTCTATTTCCTCTCCTTGCTGAGCAGTTTCTTCCTTGTCTTTTAGGATCAAATTTAGATACCCTTCTTTCAGGATGTCTTCTCTAATCGCAGATGCCATCAAGTTGTTTTATTAAATCACCCGTGACACCTTGCACATGTTCTTTATAAACTCAGAGCTTTGTGATAAACTAGCTGCAATATGGTATTTATTTTTTTCTATGATAAATAGATTCTCAGTGAAGGGAGAAATCACGTCTATCAGGGATCTTTCTTTTGGGTGCACAATGAGACCTTTGATAGTCTGATCTGTAACATACAGTCACAAGCCTATTTCTTCATTCTTTGTTCTCCCCAGTGTATCCATTGAAATTGACCTTTTCATTGTTTCTAACTAGCTTCCTTCTACCTTAGGGTATTTCTTTGGAAATCTCTTCCAACAAATATCTTCAGGGTACATCCTTCATCTTCACTCTCATCATCACTATTCACCTTTACCTTCTCCAGATTTCATTTTCCCAAAGAAGTCTTCATTTTTGTGAACTCTAATCCATTCCCATCTTCTAATACTCTGATTTCCTTTTCATAGTTTTTTTAGTTCTCTTTAGCATTAAGCACCATTGTATATTTTACTTATTTACCTTATTTACTGTCTGTCTTTCTCTTCAGAGGCAAGCCCAATGAGGGCACGGATTTTTGTTTATATTATCTGGTGTTATATCATCATTGCAAGAGAATGACCTGGTGCACAGTAGACACTCACTCAATATTTGTTGTAAGAATGATGGGAGTAACTATGATTGCATGAGGGGGAACATATGAAGGACTCATATCTTCACTTTGTTATAAGAATGTTGGAGCATGAATAAGATGGTATGGTGACTGAGGTACAGGTGTTGGACAGCACCAGAAGAGATCAGTTAGCCTCTTCATACTGTCCAGTGGTGGGAGCACCAAACTTGTGTGAGGTCTCAATACCAATTGCATTTTCTGAGAAAGACTCATGGTTGATGGGATAAGTTGATCCTATGAAAAATAATCATTGGGCAGGAAACGACCGTGTGTTGTTATAGACCAAGGATGACAAATGGGCTTGCATACCAACTCCAGGTCCAGTTGATTGCTAGTGGTTTCTGGCAAAGCACTGAGAAGGATTCTGAGGCTGTTTCTAGGTCTAGTGAAAGAGTATTGTGATTAATTAGTGATGTTTTGATCTTGGAAGGGGTATGTGGCAGCAATTGTATTATGCTCAAACTAAACCAGTCATTGCTATAGGCAGTGAATCCACTATGATCGGCTTTGATCTGTCATGATTCATTCTCTCTGGAGATGGCCATGGGTTCCTTTTCTGAAATCATGGTTGTATAGCAAGTGATTACTCAGGCAAAATTGGGACTTTGTCATCAAGGAAGATGATGGAACAAATAGTTTATCTATTTCAGTGACTTTAAACCAGTATATTCCTTCTTTGGGGTCTAGTTTCCCCATTTTTAAACTAAAGATATTAGGTAGAATGGCTTCTAATAAAGAAATGATTGTCATATAGCCTGTGGACATTGCTTTCTGATGGGGTGGAGTCCAGATTTCCTTAAAGGGCCATCAGTGGTATAGAATTATCATCTGTACTCTAGGGTGCTACTAGCTTAGGTCATCAAAAACCTTATTATATCAGTTTCCTTATAGAAAGAACCATCATGGATTCTGACTCTCATAAAACTTTGCATCTTAGATTTTACATGCCTAGAGTGAATGTGGTCTAGGTGAGGGATATACGTGTGGAGTTTCGTTAGCTTTTAGTAACATATCAGATTAACTTTAAAGTGCTTTCAAGACTTATAAAGTGCTATGTGCTTGGAGATTTTCCCAATAGCTCCCTCTTCTCACATGTGCCATGCTCCTGAATCTCTGCATCCCCTCACAATTTGCCTTGACTCAAGGCACTTTATTGGCCAATTTAAAATAAGCTAGTCCCAAGGGCCCTTGGGCCATGAACTTCAAACATAATTTATCATTCCCTTTATTAAAAATAATAGAAATGATGTGAGGTTAGGAGTTACAAAGCCAAGTGGGAAGACCTTGTAGGACTGAAGCTGATGTCTTCCTTTTTACTTTTGAGGCAGCAGTTTTCTATTGTGTAGGCACTGGTTGCAGACTGCCTGGCAGTGAGATGGGCTCATCTGAGGAAA
The DNA here is from genome assembly GCA_004025085.1 of Thryonomys swinderianus. NCBI lineage: Eukaryota > Metazoa > Chordata > Mammalia > Rodentia > Thryonomyidae > Thryonomys > Thryonomys swinderianus. The sequence goes on from PVIC010017716.1 coordinate 16,254, forward strand.
GTGCTGGGAATCTTATTTTATTGGCCCAAGGAGGCATATGTGTAGCCAAGGTCTGCACAAGCCATGGAAGGAGACTGGCCAGAGATCTGTAAAAATTGATACAGTTGAAGTCAGCCTACATTCCATGTCTATTGGGATCCCCTTAGCAACAATCTCCTCTGCTCTCCTAAGTGCCCTTGTAGAGTTTTATGAACTATTTGTAGCTTTTCCTCTTGGTTATGACTGAAAAGAGGAATCCTAAATGTTGTGGGGTTTCTTGACTGGCTTTGATGAGATCCTTTTTTAATCTTGATAATGTGCTGGGATGCTAAAGTCATCTTATTCCTAATAGCCACATTGCTACCTACCACTCTAGTCTTGAGAAAGAATGACTATTAAAGAATCACTTCAGTATTCAAATTGCTAGGGTTCCAGAATTGGGTGTATATTTCTAGAAAGTCTTTTAGAAGCATTGTTCGGGACCAAAGTGATTCCCAAAGATGTTAAGGCCAGAGCCAAATGACCAGGTTGAAGTGGATATAAGCTGTTACAAAATATCTTGACAGTTGGTAGTGTTACACTGATTGGTACAATCCCCAATACAGTGCAAGAAATCTTTAGTTTCTTGTACCCATCAAAACAAAACAAAAAAGGAGTAGATTGCCCGTTCTGCAGACTTTTGATTGTTAAATTAAACACATATTTTGAAAGTAGACAGAATAGCTCTACAGTTTAATAAATTGTAATAACTTTCTTATAACCACCATTGAGATACAGAGATAGAACTCCCAAAAAATCTCCATATACCCCACCCAGTCTCAACCTATGTCTTCCCCCAGAGTAATCATTTCCTGGCCTTAGTGATCACTTCCTTGTCTACAGATGTATATCTCTGGAGTTGCTAGTTGACTCTTGTCCATTAAAATAATGAATATGCCTTTTAAGTGCTCTATGATTTATAGATTCCTCAAATAGTTCCCTTCTCTACCTTTTTTTTTTTTCTTCTCTGAGGAAGGAATTTAACCCAGGGTCTTCACTCTGATTGACATCCTCAGCCATTTTTAAAAAGTTTTTGTTTCAAGACAGGGTCTTGCTAAATTGCTAGGTCATCCAGGCTGGGCTTGAGGTTGGGCTTTTCCTGCCTCAGCCTCCCAAGAGTGTTAGCATTACAGGTGTTTACCATTATGACTGTCTTCTAGCTCCCACATTTTTCTCATATTTTATCTTTTGAGATTTCTTTTAATATGAGCATTACTGATTGTTAGTTATTTTTCTCTCATTGCTGAGACAAAATGCTCCACATCCACAAGAAAAGGGAAGAAAGGTTTATTTGGCTTATAGTTTGAGTCCATAGTTGTCTGCTTCAAGGCAGAGTGGCATATAGCAGAGGGGCATCTGCAGAGAAAAACAGAAATTCATCATAGGCCAAGACAGCAAACGCAACAAGAGGGAAAACAATTCTATACAGGTTATCAGGGTGAGTGTGGTGCCAAGACAATCAATGTACTGATTTAGTAATCACACACCTAGTCTCAGGATTACACACTCTAGATTCAGCCATCTCTGCAAAAGCCCTATCTGAGACTGTCCGAGGCTTTGGGGGAACATGTAGACTCAGACCAGAGCACACAGTAACTGATAGTTCAACAGGTTCTCTATGCCCTCTATTTTTGGCAACTTGGGAGTTGTATTCAGAGTCTTGCTGAATTCAAGTTCAATCCATTGAGAGGTAGCTGGTATTGAGGTTTTGTTTTGTTTTTTAACTAGAAGGCACACAGTGTCTGGATTTTGCTTTTTTAAAATGTTAACATCATCCAGTATTCCATGCCTGGGTCCATTTATTCCCTGGGCATTGCTAAATAGTGATATTTAATTCTATTATTTCCTTTTAACTTAGTATCTGGAAGACTTTTCCACAAATGTTTGCATTCATTTATTCTTTGATTATCCAGTGGTATGGTTCATATAGGCAATGCATGAAACATGTTTAATTTTCTTCCTTTTTTGCTAACTTTCAAGTTAATAAATTAATTGCTATTATTCTTTGAAGGCAACTAATTGTTTTTTAAATGTCATTTAAATTCAAGGACTCACACATAAATTAATGGTTTTCTTGACTGCACTTCAGTCTGTATCTTAGATGATTTTAGTGTTCTGGATATATGGATCATTGTTTATACTTTTTACAAAATTGATTTTATTGGTACATTTTATACATACATTATAACATTCCACATTAAGAATTTGTACCTCTACATGACACATCTTCATTCTCATTTTTTCCCATTCTCCTGTCTCCTTAAAACCCCTCCACCCAGGGCTAAGGATTTAGCTCAAGTGGTACCATGCCAACCTTGGATGCACAAGGGCCCAAGTTCAATCCCTGGTACTGCAAAACAAAACAAAACACCCTTTCACCCTACATACATAAACTTTGTTTCCTTTTTTTTTTTTTACTGTTTTTTCTTTCCCTCCTTTACTTTCCCCTACTTCCCTTTCCCTTTCAACAAGAAATCTTCTGACTTCACTTATACATTTTGGGCATTCATTTACACTTTCAGTTTTTCATACCAGTGTTGAAGTTTTTTAACACTGCTATTTACTTTCTTTCAAAGTACCCAGAAAGAAAGGAGCCAGAGACTCTAAGAACTGCAAACAGACAGTGATTGAGGCTTGGTTTTAATTTTGTGTCTCTTTAGTTTTGGATCTCATGACAGGTTAGGCTAGTGTGGTCATGAGCATAAGATGCTTTAGCTGAAGGTCTTAGAACATGTGTGGTCCCATTGTTGAGATTTTGTCACTGAGATGGATTCTGTTAAATATCCTATTTATCCAGTTTTCCCCTCCTGATTCCATATGCACCAAGCCCCTTTCCAGTCTTCATGTCTGGATCTCCCTGTGTTTTGACATTCGGAGGATAGTGACCTCTTCATACTTGGAGTTTTTTTTTTCCCCAGTGGCTAGGTCTTTCAGTAGAAGTGAATACGTGGACATTTTGTCATCAGAATTATGTTTTATGTTCTTTTTAAAGAAAATGTAAGTTCTGGGAATGCTTTCCTTATAACCTCAGCTATTTAAAATTAAATAACCCTACATTCAATTGTTCTTTATTTTTTTAAGGTTTAATCCAAGGAAGTATCTTATGGATTTGAGGTCAATGAGGAAAAGCACATACTTTTCGAGTTGAGTCCACTTACCCATATGGCCCTGAGTGAGGCAGTTGATTACCATTCTCTTCCCACAGCCAGCAGTGAGGTACCACTATTAAAAACCAGGTCTTTCTCCTTGGCAACAGCAGCTGCTAACTAACAAGTAGGTCATTAAGTAAAAGTAATGATAGATATGACCAAGTTACTGTGATCTTAAAAAAAAAATTCACTTTACAAACTTACTCCCCTCAGAATGAGAAAGAATGCCTTTGTAGTTCAGGCTGGCTTTGAGCTTACTATGTAGCCCAGGCAAACCTTGAACTCAGCAATTCTCCTGTCTCTGCCTCTGAAGTGCTGTCACCATGCCTGGTGCCATTCTCATTTTTGAATTTGTAAATAAACATTTAGAATCCACAGATGATTGGAAACACATTCTTACTCCATCTCTATGTGAATTTTGTTTCACATTGCTGCCCTTTCTTTGCTTACCTTAGGTACAACACCTAGGTTTAAGCTACAAAATTGCTCACCACTAATAATCTATTTTTTCTGTTATCTGGGGGGAATTAGCTTGTAAAATTTCAAAATCTATTTTCCTTTACTGGGTGAATCACAAGACAAATAAAACTTAATGAAATATGGTAATAAATGCTGATTTTCTATAGCCCAGTAGGCAGTGTCCAAGTTAAATGCCTTCACTTAGGTGGTAGAGACCTGATTAATTGAAAACACCAGGGTGAAACAATTGACCGTCTATCTTTAAGGATAAGTGAAGGATAGAGTTCATATGACATTCCACTGAGGAAGAAAAATGAGCAATTGCATGGGTCCTAGATGATCCTGATTTGACAGGGCACCCTGGAAGCTTTTAAAATATCGTGTTTTTCTGTAGACATATGGACTCTACACCATTGTCATACTTAATCAAGAAACTGGGTTCCCATGCATTCTATTTGTTTATTTCCTTGCTTGAGGCCTGAGGCTGGGGCCTTGTGTGTCTGTAGCAATTGGAGTCAGCTTTTGTTCAGTTTTAAACTGAAGTAAGACAAAAACCATAAACATGCTACAAACCACCAGAATAAAAAGGGGATTATTGATGCCAGAATTAGAGAATGAAGAGGTTGTTATTCTACTTGTCTCTCCACCCTGAACCACATGCCTCTCTGAGTTCAGGAAAAAAAATCAGAAAACCCTGAGTTTATTTCAATAGGAAACCTCTTTAGACTTGGCATAGTTGGAGAACATTTAATTTGTAAATTAAGAGTGTCTTGGGGTCTTAGAGTTCAGAGAAGCATCAAAATAAACCAGTCCCAGAATAACTACTCTTAATATTGTTATGAAAATTGGTTTTTATTTGAGAAAAATATACCTGTCTGTGCATATAGAATCCTAAATACCTTAATGTACAGGTCCACCCCACAAGCTCCATTTCAGAACAGCTATAGGGAACTGGCTTTTCCCGAAGTGAATTGTCTATCATTAGAGGTGCTTAACCAGAGACTCAGAACTCATCTTCAGGGAAAGTGTGCCAAGGATTCATTACACCTATCTTAGGATACTCTCAGACACTGAGAAGTTATGTGTTAAAATGCAGCAGACATTGAAAAAGAAATTGAGAGAGTTGTAGCACTTCTTCTAAGAACTGTGCTCCGAAGGATGTGTGTAACAGAATTGCTTTTGGAAACTAGGATACAAAATAAAACTAGAAGCAAGTGCAGTCCTATTGGGATCAGTTCAACACTGAATTATCTAGGTTTAAATATTTCTGTGTAACTCCTGTTCTACTACTGTCTCTCAAACTATGTTATGGCCGATTGATTAAAGCCTTGCTATCTGACCTTCAGTGTTGGCAGAATCACAGAACAAAGGAGTCACACATGTTGAAATCTTAGTTATCTAGTCTTGGCTTTAGGGAAAAGGGAAACAGGAAAAGGAAGTATGCATTGCATAGCTAAATGTTGATTTTTCTACCCATTGCTCAATAATTTATCTGGAAGAGAGAGCTGATACCTTTTTAAGACATCCAGAGTCCTTCAGAATGCTGAAGTTTCTCATAAGTTGCTTTACTGGCCAGCTAGAATACAGAGTTTAATTTAAAAAATCTGTTCCCACTTAAGTGTATCTGAATATTGAAGAAATCATGAGTTTACCAGGACAATGTAAAATGCATTGATAACACTGAAAGGTATTAAGCATCTGGAATCAACCATAATATATTTCAAAACAAGAATGGTAAATGTGTTACCCACATCATTCTTTCTATCTGTACTCATGTTATACATCATTAATTAAGCATAACTCTTTCTAAACTTGCATTAACTTCAAAATCTTTCTCAGCATAGAACTCCAGGCAATCTTGTCATTTAACTGATCTTCTCTGGCCATCTTTCAAGAAAGGATCGATTTAGGCTTTCATCCTATCAGTGAGAACAACTCTTGTCCACATTGCCAGTGATTGCATTCCGTATTGCCAAGTACAAGCACCAAGATATCCTGGTTAACTTATTAGCAGTTAGTTTCTCCCCTTTTCTTATTATACTGTATACATTTGGCTTCCCGAATGCCGGATTCACATAATCACCTCATACCTCATGTAGGTTTCTGCTCAGTATCCTTTTATGGTTTCTTATCACCATGATTTCTAAATAGTAGAGTGCTCTAAGGCTCTGACTTCTTTGTTTATATTCACACTCTTTAGGCTTTCATTAATCTCTTAGTTTCAAACACTTTGTGTGCTGATATTTACCAAATTGATATCTTCAGCTTTTTCTCCCTTTTGAACTCCAGGCTACCAGCTACCTTTTTAAAACTTCATTGAAGTGTTAATATGTGCCTCAAACTTAATGTGCTTAAAATTAAATAGTTAAGGGCCGGAGAGTTAGCTCAGTGGTTTCGGCGCCTGCCTCACGAGCGGCAAGTCCTGAGTTCAATCCCCAGTAACCACATACAATGCTTGGCGTGGAGACTCATGCCCACCAGCAATCAATACCACAATGCTGGGCGTGGTAATCCCTGCACTCAGGAGGCAGAGGCAGGAGGATTGCTGAGTTCTAGGCTTGCCTGGGCTACATAGTGAGCTCAGAGCCAGCCTGAACTATAAAGCGAGACCCTGTCTCAAAAAAAAAAAAATTAAATAGTTAAATTTTTGTTTTTTATAACTTTTATCTCACTTGTTGAGCTAAATATTGGAGTCATTCTGTTATCAAATCCAGGTCTGTTTATTCATTGCTAGAAAATGGCCCAGTGAATTAGGACATGTTAGGGTGAGGAAAGAGATTTATTCACTAAGCCTACCAGACCAAAATGGTGGACTAGCATTACAGGATGATCTTAAACTTCTTTTATGTTTGGGTAAGGGGAAAAGAAAAAGGATTTAGGCTAAGAAGCGATTTATGACTAGGCTTCTGGGTACCCCTCTGGTGGTTTGGAATGGGATATTGCAGAACCTAGTGGGTGATAATCTGTTGATTGTGATGTCCCTTTAAATTTTGGTATATGCTACTTGTTCTTTTCCCTCATCGGTCCTGAAAGGAGTTGAAAGAGGTTAGGAAAGCTTCAGGAAAAAAATCTTGTCCTGCTAGTTTCAGGAAAATATTCCCTAATTGATTAACAAGAGCTACATGATTTTCTGGCCATGGGCTTTTCTTAGCAAAGGGAACAATGATTAAGTATGGTATAGAGGATATGGGCTGTTTTCTTTGAATGATAACCGGGAGTATAGTCCTGCCTCCCATGGAATAGTATATTTCCCTCCCTCCCTCCCTCCCTCCCTCCCTTCTTTCCTTCCTTTTTCCCCTGCCTCTCTTCTTTCCTTTCCCCCCTCACTCCTTCCTCTAGTTGTCCATTCTCTCTCTACATATCTAATCCATTAGCAGATCTTGTTGCTATTACTTTAAATATATATCTAGGATATTACTACAGTACCTCTTACCATCTTTATCCTCATAATGCCTTTCAGTTTCTAGTTAAATACCTCTCACTGTGGACAATTTACTTTCAGAAAAAATATGGTTGGATAGGGTCCTGGAAATTTAAGTTATGCATGCATCAGGGAGGATAAGTACATAGGTGCATATGTATTCTTATATAATATAGATTTGCATAATGGATAAGTCACTTCCAGAGATGGACATGATGGTCTTCTGAGAAGATAGCTCCCTCCAGCGTTCAGTATATGTATAGGGGGTGGGGAATTGTAGGGAGGGCAGGAAAACGGGAAAAATAAGAATCAAGATATATCATGTATATGTACAAATTCTCAATGATGGATATGATAGTGTATTCCTAAAATGATGTATTCCTAAAATGTATCAATATGTTCCTAAAATGTACCAATTTATTCCTAAAATGCAGCAATAAAAAATGATTAAAAACATTCTCAAATTACAGTTGAATGGGGATCTAGGTATTTATGTAGGTTTATAGGTGGTGTGAAGATAATATATAGGTGGGTATATTTTCTCACATAAAATAGATTTGGATAACAAGACACTCAGGCTCTTTGGTTGTGTGGCCAGGGAAGGGGCATCACCTTGGACAGCTTCCTTCTGCTGAGAACGATCCTGAGAGAGGAAACTCAGTTGAGAGGCATCTTTCTTCTGTGTCCTTGGAACCTGGATGGGGGAAGAGAATGCTTACTGGAAAGACAACACATTGGTTTGGGAACAGATCTTACCTAAAGAGTCTTAAAAATGGAGAAGGAACCATTAGACTTAACATGAAGAAACTTAAAACTTGTGGAGCCTATGATTTTAGAAGTTACATTAACCCCAAGATTAGCATATTTTAGGGCCTCAAATCTTATACTTCCCTGAAATTCTCAAAGCAATGTAAAGCTGAGTTGTTATTTATGCATTTGCTCACTCATTTTGTTCGGTTTCTCACAAATTCAACTGATTTTTGGTAAATGTCAGATGTATTCTAGGTAAATGGTTAGTATACAAAATAATTTCCTTTAAAGAAGATTTATGAAGATGTGTGTGGTGGTACATGCCTATAATCCCAACATCCTTGGAGGCTGAGCCAGGAGGATCACAAGTTTGATCCAGCCTAGGTAACTTAGTAACTTAGCAAGGTTCTGCCTCAAAGTAAAAAAAAAAAAAAAAAAAGAATTGGAGCCAGGCGTGGTGGCTCACGCCTGTAATCCCAGCACTTGGGAGGCAGAGACAGGCAGATTGCTGAGTTTGAGGCTTGCCTGGGCTACGTAGTGAGCTCAGAGCCAGCCTGAACTACAAAGCAAGACCCTGTCTCAAAAAGAAAAAAAGAATTGGAGATGTAGTTTAGTGTGAAGAACCTGGGTTCAGTCCCCAGTACAGTCAAACAAAGCAACTTATGATAATATACCAAGGCACTGTGTTAAGCAATGTACTCTTCAGAGTTCATTTCACAATAATTCTATAAAGTAGAGGCTATTTCTCTTTTTTTTTCCCCAGGAGACAGATTAAATCACTTGCTCAAGGTCCCACAGCTAGTAAATGGCCAAACCTTGACTCAGCATGTATTAATTGTAAAAGACTAAAATCTTCCATACATTCAGTACAAATGAAGAACAATTAAGCATCCTTCCTATCCTCAGGAAGCTGCAATGCATTTGGGAGACAAATAAATGAAACTGAACTACTACTAGTAGTTCAAGATAGGAAATATATCTTAGTCCAAGGCTGAAGGTTTTATTCTTTCTTACCTATTTGCATACTTTAAGGATAGAAGATCCTAATATTCTAGTAATTTAATCAGGATACACTGAGCTACAAGTAGCAGAATATCCATTAGAAAGTGACTGACACAATAGAACTACTGCATGTAGCAAGAGTTCTGGAAGAAGGGGTTATCTGGTTTGGTTGATGCAGTAGGGCATTGAGGCCAGGACTCTGGATCAGATTCCGTATAACACTTGTTCCAATTCTGTACTCAACTATTTTGAAAGACAGGGCTAACACTTCCATGAGAGGCAGAGGAGAGGATTCCACTCCCAGGCTATAAGAGGGGTGGTGTGATGATATCTCCAGGAACTGAGTGGGATGAGCTGCCTCAGTTACTTTGCTTTTTACCAGAACCCACTACCTTGAAAACCCTAGTATGGGGGTCACCAGAACTGGGCTCAGGCATCCTTATGGCTAGGTTGGAAGTGGCAGTAGGGTTGCAGAGCTGCCAGTCTGAGGGACCAGCAGAGAAGCTGACCAGAACTACAACAATAGGCTGAATAAGTTTGATTTTTGTCTGAACTGATGTGAAACTTCTTTGACCAAGATTCCCTTCAATAGCTAGGGAAAGGAGCTGAAGTACTTCAGTCACAAATAGAAGGAAGATATAAACATGGGAAAGACTAAAAGGGATGCTGTCCCTTTCCATCTCTAAATAACTGTTCCCAGAATACTTGAATTCCTTTTTCCAAATGTTCAGAATTGTAACAGATTATCCCACTGAAACATACTACTTTTAATGGAAAATATTATTTTGGTAAAAATCTGTGGGCTTATGTAACCCCAAAAGCAATCTCATTTGTCTTTAATAGTCTTTAAAACCTTTTTATTAGCACACATTTGGAGCACATGATGATGGAGCACATGTTTCGAGCACATGATTATGACATTTATTGTGTAGTGTTGGTGCACGTACATCACATAGGTATTGATGGGGTAAGTGAGCGCTAGCACATTAGTTCTGTTACTGCACCACAGTCAGACTCTTGTACTTAATGGAGGAAGTTGCTCTGCATTTCTTATTCCCAGAATAAAGTGTTACTTACCACTGTGAAAAAGTGTTACTTTCACTGGGTTCATGAACAATGTAGTGGAATTGAGTAATAAACAGAATGCCGTCAAATATATATCTTCCCATAATAGATCCTATACCTTAAAATGCCTACAGGGAATCACTTTTTAAAGTCTATAACATGCAGTAGTTTTGACACGACTGGTTGAGCCATGCAGAAATGATTAAAAAAAGAGTAATAAATTCAGATTTTATACCAGGCACCAAGCATTAAACCAAAATGAAACTACCATACTCAAATCGTCTACAGCTTAGAGCTAATTAGACCTACATTTCCAAACGGCATGAACATCATGCAGTGTAGCAATTGTTATAATAACTATATCCCCATTGATGCTGGGTGGTGATTTACACCAGCTAGGCCTGCCAGGGGTAATGGACATTCTAGGAGGAAATCTCTGAGGGCTGTTGAATAAGGGGTTTTACCCCTGGGCATCTCTCCTCACTGGACTCCTGATAACTACTGATTGTTGGCAGGGGTCAGTCATGTGCCTGTGAGTTATAATTGTTATTGAAACATAATATTTCAGATAATGACTGAGTTTTACAGAGTTGAGGAAAAGGGATAATTTGTACTATCTCTAGGATCCTCTATTAGGAGATCAAGCATGACCATGTCTATTAAGTTCTTACCATAGTGCCTAACACATAACAAACACTCAGTAAATTGTAGCTTTCATTTATAATCTTTTTTAAATAAGTGCTCCATCTAAAGTTGGAATATATGGTTGTTCATACATTGACTTTTGGCTCTGCAAGGAAACTCTATTTCAGCTGATGCAGGGTGGTTAGTGATTTTAATATCCTGGGTTTCCCCAGAAGACTATATAAACAGAGATAATCTAGGGTTTGTGTTGATCCTGGCTGATGTTCCACATGTGTAAATATGCTCAGCTCTCACTTGAGAAATACTGTACAGACTCGATTCAGTGGAAAGTGGATTTGAATTTTCTGGTGCTCCCTTTCCTTCCTGAGGAGAACCTATTTTGCTAGTAGGAGAAGGTCCAAATTACCTGCAAATGGGTGCCAAGAGTATTTTTTTGGTGGGGCAGGCATATTGGAAGCCAAATGGGATTCCTCCCAAATGCAAAGATCCAAAGATAGGATCCAAGGAAGACTTAGTATGGACTGTTTTCCTTGGGAAATGGGATTTCTATATGATGATTTCAATAACAATAGTGATATTATTAGAACTTTGTGAATTCTTCTCAGATTCATTACTAACATCTTAAAATAGTAGATTCATTACTAACATCAGGCACAGTGAATATTTCTTCTCTGTCAAGATCCCCACCTAGCCTTTCATAGGTGTGATCATTTTTAACCTCAACAACCCTGCAACAAGAGTATTGTTAGTCCCATGTTTGGCATAGCTACATAGCAGTCATTAGGCCACCTGGATAATAGGTAGACAGGATCAAATTTAGTTTTATGCCACAAGAAAAACCATGGTCTTGTCCCTGTTCCTGTGTTCCTTGCTATATAGATTGTCGAACTGCACTTGCTCATCATCCATAGAAGTTCTTGAGTTTGTAGTGCATGACCTCATGCTTTTGGCTACCAGTCAAGGAATGAATCAATCCTTCCACCAGCCTTGATTGATCTCCTGTTTTATGTTTAACACCACACTAGTTAGAATGAGCATAAATAAAAATCATGAGACATAGTCTCTGGTTTCAAGGAAAGAGCTCACTTGCAGCACTTAGCAAACCCTAAAAGCCTAAAATAGCAGGATCAAGTAACTCACTGCATTGGCTTCCATACCTAGCATCTTTACTTCTGTCTTTCTGTATCATTCTGGATATAGTCTCAGAATTCTTCTTGGCACAGCACCCCAATGAGTCATAACCATTGGATTTAGTCACCATTTCTCCTTAAGCATTTTGTGACTGAGAAGAAAAGAAGGTTGGGAAACCTTTGGAGGTCAGTGGAGACTTATGGGAATGATGGGTTCAAGGCCAGCCCTGAAGGAGGAGGAAAGTTTAGGTGTAAGATTGCACAAAAGGGTTATATTCCAAGCAGAAAGAAGCACATTAGTAAAGTCTCCAAGTTGAGAGTGAGAGAGTAATCTCCTGGGTACAGGAAAAGGAGTAAGTTTCCTAATGTGGATGCTCTTGGGGAAGGAAGAAACATTTCTGATTTGCTTTTGACCTATTTTTGAGCTGCATAGTCTATCCCAGAGATAACAAGAGAAAAAGAATATTAGCTCCTATTTATTGAGGTTATCGTGCTAGTCCTACTACTTGCTGTATGCATGTATTGCCTTCTTTTATTCTCAGAGTGATCCTGAAGGGTAGGTATTTGATCCTACCTGATCCTTTCATTTTATAAATAAAAATAACTCAAATTTTAAAGGAAGAGGTTATATAGATAGTTACACAACTATAGAGAAAGCTGCCATAATTCAAAATCATCTCAGTGACTTTATCAAAAAATCTGATATTCTAGAATTTATCTTCTCAGAATGTTGCTTCCCTGTGCATGGGCACAAATGTGCACTTATAAACTCAGTGTCTATACATCTTCATATACAATTTCATGATACAGACTCTCAAGTATATAAATCACAGGTAGATGTATCCATACACTTAATGCCTATGTGATACACACATTTTCATACAGTAGTACCACAGTCATATACACACAGGCATGTACCTTATACACACTGTCCTTCCTGTTCCCAGTGGTAAATATAATGACGCAGAACAGGCCAGGCATGGTTCTTTCAGCATTAGAATCTGAAGCAGAGACCCATAAAACAAAAGAAAGCAGAGTTAGGAGTCACTCTTGAGAAAACATCATGAATGACTGATACTCCTCAGCCATCCCTTGTTCTTGTCTTTTTTGTACTTGGTTAACCAACTCTTTTTATTCTTCAACTGGCATGGTAGAGCTCCAGCAATTGCTTCACCACCCTAAGTCAATTTCTGGTGATTGTCCTCAAGAGCCCTAATTGATATAAATGATTTCTTCACTTCAGCAATACAAAGTTATTGCAGTTATGGGTCCATTCCAGTGAGAATTGTGGTCAGTCAAATGCTGAAGGCAAGAAAGAAACTTTTGTGGCTTTGTTACAATACTGTCCTTGAAGTGGGGTCACAGGGTAAAGGAGATGGGTATATGAGGGATTTCTGGAATTTACCATGACATTTACAGAAGGGGACCAGGATAGACTACCCTTATTCTAAATCTAGTAGTTGGGAAGTCCAGTCTGACATCAATTTTCTTTGGTTGTGGCTTGCCTTGTGTTTTTTCCTATATTCTCCTTTCTTTGTGGTACTAGTATGGTGGCAAAGTAATATATTGCTCCTCCCTTCAATTCTTCAGAAGATATTTACTAGACCACTCCACATAATAGCACATACTCTAGGGGATACAGAAGTAGCTCAAAATACAGAACTGATTAAGAGCTGGGAGACAGATTTCAAACAGTGGCTCAACCCTTCATGTTTTTTTTTTTTTTTTTTTTGAGACGGGGTCTTGCTTTGTAGTTCAGGTTGGCCCTGAGCTCACTATGTAGCCCAGGCAAGCCTTAAATTTGCAATCCCCCTGTCTCTGCCTCCCGAGTGCTGGGATTACAGGCGTGAGCCACCACGCCCGGCACTGTGGTATGTGGTATTGATGGCTGGTGGGCGTGAGTCACCACGCCCAGCATTCTATGTGGTTACCGGGATCGAACTCAGGACCTTGCACTTGCAAGGCAGGCGCCAGAACCACTGAGCTAAATCTCCAGCCCCTTCATATTATTTTTAAAAATTGAATTCTTTATTGGTACATTTTTTAAAAATTGAATTCTTTATTGCTAAATTTATATACATCTCACAATCACATATAACATTGGGGAATTTGTACCAGTATATGACAGAAGTTAATTCTCATTTTTACCCATATCCCTACCCACTCCACAACCCCCCCATCCCCTCTACATATGTGCTTTCTTTTTCTTTTTAAATCATATTTATTTTTTCCCCTCATTACTTTCCCTACCATATTCCCTTTAAATATTTCCTATTTCACAAAATCTATCATACATTCAGAACTCATTTACATCTACAGGTTCTCATACCAGAGACAAGATATGGCATTTACATATCTGTGATCTATTTATTTCACTTATTAGTGTGTCCTCAAGGTGTGTCCATTTGCACATAAATGACTGAAGTTTATCATTCTTTATGGCAAGGTAATATTCCATTTTATTTTAAAAAAACAAACACATCTTCTTTATCCAGTCTCCAGTTGATGGGCATCTGGATTGTTTCCAAGACTGGGCTGTCACAAACTGAGCTGCTATGAACATGAGTGCACATATTTCTTTGCAATATGATTCTTTTAATTCCTTCACGTATATTCCTACCAGGGGAATAGCAGGGTCAAGTGGGGACCTCTAATCCTAGTTTTCGAAGGAGTCTCCACACTGATCTCCACAGTGGTTTTAAAAGTCTACAATCCCACCAACAGTGGAGAAGGGTTCCTTTCTCCCCACAGCCTCGCCAGCATTATTGCTGGTTGATTTTGCAATAGCAGCCATTCTTTGTGGAGTGAGATGGAATCTCAGTGTTGTTTTCATTTGCATCTCTCGAATGACCAATGATGTTGAACACTTCTTCATGTGCTTCTTGGCTGCTTCTACTTCTTCCTCTGAGAAATCTCTGTACATTTCAGATGCCCATTTTTGAATTGGGTCTTTAAACTTGGGGGTACTGATTTGTTTAAGTTCTTTATATATTCTAGATAGTATGATATCCCCCCTTTTCTACTGAACAGCTATCTGACAAACAGCTAGATCAGTGATGTTGAACATTTCTTCATATGCTCGTTGGCTGCTTTTACTTCTTCCTCTGAGAAGTCTCTGTACATTTCAGGTGCCCGTTTTTGAATTGGGTCTTTAAACTTGGGGGTACTGACTTGTTTAAGTTCTTTATATATTCTAGATAGTATGATATCCTCCTTTTCTACTGGAAAGCTGTCTGACAGCTAGTAAAGATTTTTTTCCCATGTTCCTGGTTGTCTTTTAGCTGTGCCAGGGGTTTTGTTTGCTGTGCAGAAGCTTTTTAGGAGGATAAGATCCCATTTGTTGATTCTTTCTGCTAGTTCTCATGCTATAGAGGTTTTGTTCATGAGGTCTCTGCCTAAGCCAATGTCTCTAAGAGTTAGCCCTTCATATTTTTGTAGCAAAGGAAACAGAAGCTTAAAGCAGTATGAAAAGTTAGGCAGATTACATAGAGCATAATGCTAAGTATGTGATCAGTTAGGTTGTGAATTCCTAGGTCAATGCTATTTACAGTTCCTGATAAGACATTTGGAGTCCAGATGAGGAGATGTGGCATGCAAACAGAAATTAATTGGCAAACTCAGCCTTGCAACTAATGTAGGACAGTGCTTTCTCAATAGAGTAGTTCTGCAGAAAACAAATGACCCCAATACAAGATTAATAGTTTCAAGCTTAAATTAGAAATTTGATGCTTCTCAAAGTCTTTCTATAACTTTGTACTTATTATTCTCTTTATGAAGTTGAATTTTGTTTTTGTTTTTGTTTTTGAGACAGGGTCTCGCTTTGTAGTTCAGGCTGGCCCTGAGCTCACCATGGAGCTCAGGCAAGCCTGGAACTCAGCAATCCTCCAGTCTCTGCCTCCCGAGTGCTGGGATTACAGGTGTGAGCCACCATGCCAGGCTTTATTAAATTGAATTTTGAAGGCGACATTCTAGAAGGAGAGGTTGGGATCTGCTGAACTATGTTAGATCACCTCACACTTTTAGGAACAGATAATCCCAAAAGATAAGAAAAAGAGACAAATGCTATAGGTGCAGCATTCTTTAATATGCTAATTCTGTCCAATAGAAAAGGGGGATATCACACTTTTTCTGTCTCTTTAATCAGATTCAAATCCCACCTTTTAATTACTGCTGCAAGTTTCATTGATTCTGCAGCATGACCTAATGGATTTACTTACTTATTTTTTTTCTTGACTTCTTTGGCACCACAGTAACTTGATTTTCACACTCCTAGTATTTCCTTCTCAATAAGTATTCTGCATATGCTTCTTCATTTACATTTCCTATAAATGTGGTAGTATCCCATGAGATTTTATCTTGCTATTCTTCCTTCTTGGTTTATGAGCTCTTTCTATTGAGCTTTTTATGTTGACCATCTGTTGCCTTACTTCCTTCTCATCAATTCTACCCTTTACCATTACTTTCCTTCCTTCCTTCCTTCCTTCCTTCCTTCCTTCCTTCCTTCCTTCCTTCCTTCCTTCCTTCCT
>PVIC010017717.1:0-32415 GCA_004025085.1 Thryonomys swinderianus
GTATTGATTGCTGGTGGGCGTGAGTCACCACGCTCAGCATTGTATGTGGTTACTGGGGATAGAACTCAGGATCTTGTGCTTGAGAGGCAGGCACCAGAACCACTGAGCTAAATCTCCGGCCCAAGGGGCAGCATATTTTTGATCAGAGCTCTAGAGCAAGAGAATGATATGAAAAGACAGTATTCAAAGAACAACTAAGACAATGTTCAGCAAAGTACTACTCACAATGGTGAAAATGGTAACAACTTAAATTGTCATCAATAAAAAGACATAAATAAATTATAGCATATTTGCACATTGGAGATTTAGGCAGCTTCCTGAATCAGTGAACTCCAGTAGGTATAGTGTTTTCTTTGTTTATCCTGCTGGATTGTTGCTGCTGCCATTGGTGGACCATTTACAGATATGGCTTTTACAGTCCTAGCTGCTCAGTTGCTCCTCCTAGTTTGCCTAAGAATCAACAGCGCATCTTTATTTACTCTACCAGAAGAGGTCTGAGATATCTTCAACCTAGATACCCTTAACTTTAGCTCATTTAATAGGAAAATAATTATAAAATTTCTACTCTAACTCAGATCCAGATAATAAGACACAACAATTCACTACTAAATATGTTTTCTAAAGTGAGATTTAAAAAGCTTCTCACACTTTCATCCTCTACATTTAATTTACTAGAATGAAATAAAGACAGTGTTTACTAAGCTTCTAAAGAATCCAGTGCTAATTGAGTCAGCCTGACCAAAGAGTACTTTTGCCTGTAGGATGTATTATTTTGAATTAGTGGTTATGTAAAAAATCATTTTAATGATACAGTGATATATGAAGAGGATTACTGTAATGCTGGGGTTAGAAACTTAAAAGCCCCGATCTCGACATATCTGGACAACTCATCCTGAGGCCAAAAAAAGAAGGAGGTGGAGAAGCAGAAGAAACATGATCCCCAATCTGTACACATGAGCACTGAAGGATATGTGCCCATGTAATAGGAAAGGCTAAGTCAGTCCAGACTTCTGAAAATGAAATTTAAACTACATATACTTGATAAAGCTGGTGGGCAGCAACTTTTATAATAAACTGTACTTTACCTCTTAATCACTGTATCATATTTTTAAACAAGGAAGATAATAAATCCAAGTTATATAGGAAGTCTTACTTCTGGGTGATTGATGGTAGTTAACTTGGAATTTCAGTCCTCCAGGACATTTTGGCACAGTTACAACACTGCAAAGACACTCATATTTTTCATATTCTTCCATTTTACCTCACTTGTGTATATATTTCATGTAGGTAGAATATCCTTCCTGCTAGTGATTTAATATGCTGATGAGCTCAGAAAGCTGTACTATATTTTCTTTGCAAACCAACAGTCTGTGCTACTTATTACGTGGCACCCAGGCTTTTAGAAGATTGCTTAATCACTATGTTATCAGTAGAGAGGAGGAAAGGAAGTAGTTAGCTTTGGGGGGAAAAAAAAGTAATGTTGAACAGCTCTCTAAAGAGCCCAACAAATGTAAAATATCTAGATAATCTTTTAGAATATCAGAGTACAGTATGCTAGAGGGCTAAGAAGAGAAGAAAAAGGCTTTAGTTCTTATGTTCTACCTATTTGGTAAAAAGATTTTTGCTCTTTCAGACAAGACACGATTCATAAAATCTTCTGATATCAGCAGGGGACACCAATACCATCACAGTGCTGACCAGCCCAGGAGTCAGGGATAAGGCGTATCATTCTGTCATTCCCAACAGAAACAACATCAGAAAACACAGATAGGCTAAAGAGAATTATCCAAAATGGAGCCTGTCTGAAATCCCAAATTGCCCAGACACAAAAGTACTATTCACCTCTTCTTCCTTCTTTCCTATAACTAAAACTCATTTGCATCCATTGACATCCTTTAAATTACTACCCTGCTGGGCAAGCTGGCAGCTCCTGGGGAACACTCAGACATCCAGTTGGTTCTAATCAGACCTGTGCTGTCTGTGGTGCCCCGACTTGGATTTTAGTTTCTCGGCGAATCATACATCAAATATTTACCCTCTAGATTCTCTTGGTTTCGCAAACTTCCTATAGCAATTTTTAAAACCTAAGTTTTAAAAATTATCTACCTTATGCTTTAAAGGTCCTACTTCTAGAAGCATGACTCTTCTCTGACCTTTAAAAATGATAAATCGAATAGAATTTCTTCTGTTCCAGAGAAAATGTAAAATGAGAATTACTGAGTTCCAAAACTTCAGCTACAGATATTCTCCAACCATCTATTAAAGTCTTAATAGAATGAATACTAGGAGTTTTTTTAAAGTAAGACTCTTTGGCAACAAGAACTCAGCACTTTCTGAGCAGGCCCGTGGTCTGTTGCCCAGGACTCCTTTCCGGATCACTTTTGCTCAGGCTGTCCGACATCTGTCAGCGTTTCCAGCTCAGAAAAAATTCTTCAGGCTGAAACTTGATCTGTCAGGTCTTAGCTCAGGAGTTTCTGTATGTCTTCAGGAAAATAAGTTTGAATGTTTTCAAGTCGGTGCCATGAAGAGGGAAAATACACCATTTCGAGACAACTTCTTACTTCAAACATAGGTGAAGGGCAAACAGACTCTCACTCAACTAAAATGAACAGGGAAATATGAAACCATTTGGTGGTCGTGAAGTTTCCTTTACAATCTACTGCTGAAACAGGATGTCTTTATTGGCGTTGTGAGACTACATGCTTAGTAGGACGGTACATGGAACTCTGCCTGACTTTAATGCTAGAGGTCAGAAAGTGTCCACCTTTTGGCAGCTGAGGCCGAAGAGCTTAAGTGACAAATTCCAATGCTTCAGCTTCCCAGATCATCACACAGCCAGAGGAGACTAATACAATAAACAGCAGTTTGCCAAAAGGCATCATGATCCACTGGTGGATTGTGGTTTGCACAGCTTGGACATACATTATCCTGATGTCTAAAGTTACTCCTCACAGTACAGCTGTGTGTGATACTGGACCTCATTCTGCTGGATGATCCCATGTAGCCTACTTACAACTGGAATGCACTTTTGAACCTAAAACTGTCACTACAAATCTCACTGTGAATGTAAGAATTCACGATGAGTTCCAGTTTATTGGTGTGCAAGGATTTGCCGATAGAGAGATTATATCTTGAAATTTCCAGCACATTCAGGATGGAAAAATCATTTCAATGAAGGAAACTCTGATATTTTTAGTTGACTACAGAGGATTCCCAACCTATCATGGTTTGACTTGCAAGATTTCAACTTTTCCGTGGTGCGAAAGTGATAATGCATTCAGTAGGACCAGCACTTTGAATTTTGATCTTTTCCCAGGGTACAGATAGGCAATGTGATACTCTCTGTGATGCTAGGCAGTAGCAGCAAGCCAGAGCTCCCAGCAAGCCCTACATCGCAGGAGGAATCAACTCAACACTGGCCTGTGTTGCTAAGCTTTGATGTCCATTAGCTTAGGCATATTAAATGCATTTTTTACTCATTTTGAACTTACTGTGGTTTTCTTGGGATGCAACCTCACTACGAGCTGAAAGCATGTGCATTCATAATGCCAACTCTTTTCTTCTTATGTAAATGTTAATTGGAAATAGAAATGCACACATGCAAGAGATGTGCAGGATTCAACACCCAGTCCTCTGTCGATTTCCCAGGTCACTACAGCATAATCTTGAAAGGAAAACGTTTAAAAACATATTAACAATTAAAATTGAGCTGGTGTTTGACCTTGGCATACTTGCTTACCTTTATCTAAAATAATACTTTAGGATGTGACTTTTGAGGCTGCCTGGGGTAGAGATAGAAAGATATCCAAGCGACTCAATTCACTAGGAAAAAATATTGCCCCTTGCTTTAAGTGATCCTGGTGTACCCTGGAAAGACACAGCCAGAAATAATCAATGGCCTGGGCTTCTGGCTATTGTCCAGCCATTTGCCCTCACAATCTTGAATATCCAAGCCCTTTTTGTACTTAAATGAACAAAAATTAAGTGCTGAACAAATGGTCTTGAAAATCTTCTTCAATATAAGCAAAAACATAGATGTGATGGTTCCATGTCCCTAAAGACGTTCCATGTGTTACCACCCAGAATAGCGATCAAGGCCTCTGACATGAGGTTCCATTCAAATCCCCATCTCAGTTCATTTATTTCTTCTCACTCCCCCTCCCCTCCACGGGAGGATGGCCCTTCCAGCAGGCGGCAGCCTCCCATATCACAGATGCCCCATGTCCTACCCCACCCCTGCACCTTTGCCCGTGCAGTCCCTCCTGCCTGGAAGGTCCTCTCATTCATTGTATACCTGATGACCACCTTTGTGCTCATCGAGACTCAGATCTGTGTTACATACACATTCCTTTGGAATGTATAGATTTGACTATTACCAATTTATGGCAAAAGGCGATCTCCATTTTCCACAGCAGTCCTAAGGTTTATGCCAACCTTCTCCCTCTCTCACTCATAATAAAATAGGGTTTATACACTGAAAATTATATCTGCATTACCGAAAATGTATTACATCTATCAGGAAGCTGATAGTTTTTTTGCCGTTTTGTATTTTTGTATCTAATGTTGATGAAGTCAAAATACATACAGAAGTGCACCTCGCTGGAGTCTATCCATAAGTACCCCCAGTGCAATCGCATATTCTTCTCACATAAGAGGATTTCCTCTCCCATAGAAAAAGGATAATGAACCAGTTTTCTTGATTGATTCATGTTCTTGATCAATGAGCTTAGAGTTTAGAAACATAAATTTCAGTTCTGTCTCAAATTACAATGTATGAGCTTAACATGTTTTGCAATTTTTTTGACAGTTTTTAAAAAAGAAACTCTACCTAAATCAGCAAGCTGGTATAAATTTCAAAGTAAATTATATTAGTAAAATAATATGAAAACTGTATCCCCTCACACTTAACAAGATATAAATTTATATGAGCAGTGCACAGTATTATTGGCATGGAAGGAAATTAGAAGTGCATGGTAAATGGAACCTAAATAAAATTTAGCCTCCAAAATGGTGGTTAGGATATAAATTGCTTTCACTTCCAGCCTCCAATTCCACTTTTTCATGGTTTTCACTGTGTTTTCTAAGTATCAATAACTATTCTGAATTAGCTAATGATAGTACTAACACATAGTAGTACTCAGTACATACATATGTGTTCATGTATGTGTGTTATAAGAAATGTTTGCTTTTTCTGAAGAAAAAGAAAAGGCTACACCAATCAGAGCTCTCAGGTCATTATTACTCTTAAGTTGTAAGTTGCCAAAGACACTGTGGACTTCAATTTCTGGCAGTTTTTTAGAACAGCTCTCTTGACTTTAAAATATCTAAAAATGTCAAGAATAATATGTCAAATACTCTTTTCAGCCTCTGATTAAACTCTCAAGATGATGAGGTTATTGAAAAGGAGCTAGAAAGCAGAGGGTGAAGCCTGTGGAGAAACCACAGCTCGCCGAGGGGTGTTCACCATCACTCTACCCCAGAGCTTTAGGTTTGTGTGATCAGCTGGTGATCAGAGAGAAAGTATCGACCAGAGCAAGCTGAGAAATTGAAACCAAGACCCTTAGACTGAAACAGGACCCTCATAGTGCTGTATATTCGATCCAAACAGGAAGCCAAGAAAATCTCCTTGCTAGTAAGGGAGGAAAACGAGGAGAGTTGTTTGTCTCAGTCTGAGAAGAAAGAAAAAAAGTCATAGAGAATCCATTTTATAGGTCTCCTATCATGAAATTTGGGTTTCAGATTTGTACCACATGCATGGTCAAGCAGAAGAAAAGATGAAATAATCTAAGATGGACACAGATTGGATACAGCCTAAAAGCCTGTAAAGAAATGAATACTCCCTGCAGGAATATACCCTCAACCAGATCTAATACAATTGACACAACTATGAACATAAAGGTACAGTGTGACATTTAAAAGAACCCCAAGAAGCCATCATAAGTCAAGAGAATGACAAACAGTAGAAAAGAATTTTTTGAGTATGATTAAAATGTGTAAAGAAATAAAAGAACAAGTGACAAATGGGAGAAAGGACAGAAAGTATTTTATAAATGAATCAAACATTTTAGAAATGAAAACTGCACTTACTGGAATGAAAACTTTATGAACAAATTAAAGAGTTCAAGAGACTAAGTAAAATCGGATGTGTACGGTGTATGCTGAGCTAGCTGTCTGGGCAAAAAGGAAAGAGCTATGTTTTGTACTGGCTCTTCTGAGGTGGTAAAAGCCATGTCCTGCACATGCCTGGATACATAACTGTGTAAACTACCCAGAGCACCACACAGAGAGACGAAGAGGTGGGAAATACGCATGAGATGAGAACAGCGCAAAGTGAAGGTCTACTGTATATTTGTTCATCATTCTAAAAGACAATGGAAGTGACAAAATTTTTCCCAGGATTGATACTGATGAAAGTCATAAATTCCAATGTTTAGGAGCACCACCTCTAGCACGTACAATTTGTATTGTAATGACATTGTTGAACACCAAAACCAAAGACACTACCTTGAAAGCATCTGGACAAAAAGATACGATATACTAATCAACAAAAGTTAAACCTTCTTATGAGCAACAGTGAGAGCAGAAGTGATGGAATAATCTTCAAGGTGAACAGGGCCAATTTTCCAACTTTATATGTCTATCTAACTAAAGGGTAGTTTTCAAATAAAGACATTTTTTAAACATAAAAAATGCATCTTACTAGCAAAGATAAAAGAAAGGAAAAGGAAAGATGCATTTTAGGAAAAGGAAAAATAATCCAGAAGGAATATGGACAAAGACATGTATAAACATTTAAGTGACCCTGAGCCAACTTAAAAAAAAAAACAATGATAATATCTGATGATTAAAAGCCATATGAAAGTGAATTTTATTTTCCTACATGCACTAAACAGTTAATTAAACATTTAATTATATCACCATTTAAATGTTTTAATTATCTGTTGGTCACATTTAACTCATAAAACAAGAAAAGCACTAGTTTGATAGAAGATTTACTCATTTTAATCTGTTTACACTAACCAGACTGAAAACTGGGTTAGTTTTTACTTTGTGAAAGATCCATGGATATCTTCTGATTTTTTTTAAGTATTTCTCATTGATTTTGAACGTTCAATTATGTGATTACAGGTCATCATTTAGAAAAGATTTCCAATTTAGAGTAAGTTGGAAGACACCAATGTGTATGAGTTTATGATTTTGAGAATATTATACCAACATACTGAAAAGGTCGAGCTTACACTTTCCTGCTGACTTTTACTACTAGGAGCGCTATGAACTCACCATGACTCATGGAAAGAGATAAGGTTATGTTAAAACTATACTATTTTACACTGAAAGAAGCCAAGGCTGTACAGAGACATTCCCAGAGCCGAGCAAGCTAAGCCTGGACTATCTGATGGCCCAGGCACTAAGGGAGTATTCAAAAAATAATGGGGAGCATCTGAAAAGTGTAAAAGAGGTGACTCAAAGAGGCTCCCAACAACTACCTCTGGGACAATTCCACAACAAAATAATAATCATGATGGACCACAACCCATAGAATAAAACAAGAATCCAAGGGGCCAAGGATGTAGATCAGCAGCACCATGCCTGCCTGGCAAATGTAAGGTCCTGAGTGAGATTCCTGGTACCACCAAAAAAAAGAAAGAAAGAAAACAACCCCACATAAATAAATAAAATAAGAACCCATACTTGTATAAGTAAGTAAAAGAAAGAGAAAGGAACTCTCTTCTTCACAATATAATTTCAGTTAATACATTTAGAAGAGAACAATTTTAAAGTCACCCAAGACATCACAGTAATAATGATTTTTCTTAAGAATCAGCAGTGGATGTTAAAATGTAGAGGTGAAAGTCTGACAAGAAACAGGCTATTCCCTTCCTTGAAATATCACCCACAGGATTCTTAGTAATTCCCAAAAGGAAAAAAATAGAAAGTTTTAGTAGAAAAACCTGGAAGACACCATCTTAACCAAATGACCAAAGTCAGTGTCCTTCTAAATAAAATGCACTGAAACTGTTTGTATGGTTTTCATATAAAAAATTGTACTGGGGGCCGGAGGGTTAGCTCAGTGGTTCCAGTGCCTGCCTCGCAAGCTCAAGGTCCTGAGTTTGATCCCAGGTAACCACATACAATGCTGGGCATGGCGACTCACGCCCACCAACAATCAACCAGCAATCAGCACCACATACCCCAGTGCTGGGTGTGGTAGCTCACGCCTGTGATCCCAGCACTCGGGAGGCAGAGACAGGAGGATTGCTGAGTTTGAGGCTTGCCTGGGTTACACAGTGAGCTCAGGGCCAGCCTGAACTACAAAGCGAGACCCTGTCTCAAAAAAAAAAAAAAAAAAATTGTACTGGGGATTGAACTTGGCCCCTTACGCTTCCAAGGTAGGTGCAATACCACTTGAGCTAAATTCCCAGCCCCATGTAAAAAATTTGCACAACTTGAAATTAGTAATAAGAAAACAACTAAATCAGCTAACCCAAATTAAAGGACACTGTATGAAATGTCTGGTCAAAGCTCTTCAAAAGTTATAGTCGTGCAAGGTGAGGTTCTGCTGTAGAAGGAAAGAGGCTAAAGAGATGTGGGTAAATGCCCTCTGTGATTCAGGAGTGGATCCCAGACCACTGTATTAACAGCCTTTATTTTCTGTCACGATCACGACCGTATAGTTTTGTTAAGATTTTAACATTTGAGTGTTCTGGGTGAAGGATATAGAAGAATTCTTGATCTTAACTTCACAAACTTTTTCTAGGACTAAAGCTATTTCAAGATAAAAATTTTACATCCAAAAAGGGTTGTGGTTGTTTCTTTAGGCTGCCCGCTTCTCCCTGCTCGCAGAAAAGCCAGTTGCTAGCTAGCTCCCCCCTGCCAGTTCGATCCGGAGAGCTCAGCAGCTTCGGTAGAAGTGGGGCCAAGTCAAGGCTTACAAGGGAGGAAACGGTTTGAGTCCGAAAGACAAGGTTCCTCCTGTGTTGCGTCGGTGTGGTAGAGGCTATGAAAAGGCCATCTTTTCCTCCCCCACTGCTCTCCTCCCTCTGCCTTCCTACCCCACACTGCAGACTGCTTTTAATCCTGTTGGGAGGGTACACAGGGAGAAAGAAAGAAAAAATAATAATGAATGGCTGTGTTCCTTGGCACATGGATAACAGTTTCCCTTTTGGGGCTTCAAGAATAAAAAATGAGAGGCTTTAAATCTTGCTAATTTGTGCAAGAATCTGTGTGTGCATGTGTGTATGTGCATGTGTGCGTGTGCGTGTGTGTGTGTGTGTGTGTTATATGCATCCACACGCCAGCATGGTGGTCAGGATAAAAATGTAAATCATAGAAAGAACAACGCTATTTTTAAAAATCTGCTAGAGGAAAAGAAATCGTTATTCCTAAATGAAATATGTTAGAGGCCAGTGGGAAACAGAAGAGTGGGCTTTTGTTGTGACTTGTTCTGTTTAGAGCTGAGTGAATTAGGAAATGCCCTTCCTATAGCTACCTCTGAAAGGATGAGCTGTTGTTGCCAAGGCGTGCTTATCAAACAGGACGTGAAATTTGAATAGTTCTGTGGAACAGCACTCTAGTTTTACGTTAGCCGGGTCTCTGCAGGCCTCTCAGTTCTCCCCCCACCGCCAGGATGAAAGAAACAGCAACAACCAGGCCAGAAAACCTGCCCGAGACAGCAGAGTAAATGTTGGCAGGCAGCCTGTCTGATCGGGCTTGCCCTGACCCGGAGTCTCTCGCGCTTGGATTCACTGCTTCTCACAAGCGCGCTGCAGACCACAACCCTTCTGTGTACGTAAAAGCAGTTGTAGAAACAAGAAAGGGAATCTTGCCTCCGTAACCCCTTCTGCTTCCGAACACAAAAATGAAACTTTCCACGCTCTTTTGCTTTCTGGGTCCCTCCTCGACTCCATTCCAGTGTACTGTCGAAACGGCGAAAGGAAAAGCCACAGACAAGGGCAGGCGGGTGTGACTTCAGACCACGTGACTCGGTGCTGGGGCTTCTTTTCTCTACAGCAGTGTTAGCTACGTTGAGCCGCCTCACTCCGGTTGCCCCTCTGGTGGCGCAGACAGGGCCTAGGGCATCGTGGACTTCCGTCAGAGATGGGGTGGGTGTCTGCGCACTCCCTCACGCACATACTTCACCAGCATCCAGTTGTGTGGCTCCCCGCAAGTTCCCGGCCCGCTGGCGGATGATGTTGCCCTTGGCCGCAGGCCTCACCGACAAGCCAGTCGTTGTGTAAGCGGTCTGTCTGAATCGCTCTGGGGCTAACTGCCTTCTTAGAAGTCCTCTTGCTGTACATTATTTTGCCAGCAAATCATTACCACTATTAGTCTTAAATGCCTCAATCTATGTTTTCTGTACAATAAGATAGTGAAATGTAGAGAACTATCACCCTATAAATCCCTGAGAGTTTAGGGGTGTTCTTGCTTTCTGTAGCAAGATTGGTGCTTGCAATCACTGTCAGACTTGTACAGCTATTAAGTTTAAGTCAGAATTTAAGGTGGGGGTTAATAACCAAACTGTCTTCTCATGCTGATCAAAAAGTCTCTGCTCTGTGCGCCTTTTTGTTTTTTGTTCATCATATAGTTGATTGAGGGAGAATAAAAAAACATGAAGTAGCTTTTGGCAGAAGGTCAAAACCAGCATTGCAGGGAAGGTATTTAAAAGTCTTTTAAGTGTGGGCTATTTGTATAAGCAGTAACTTCACATTTCTTATGACTGGGAGGACTATTTTCACAGTCTTTCATGGAAATATTTCTAGGCAATTTCTGTGGCTCTTTTCCCTGAGCTCATTTATTTGCTTTTGCCTCAGAACAGAGCATTTTAATGAGCAGTTTTACGAGCCTAACCTGAGTTCTGCAAGCTCCACAGGACTGGATTCCTGTTGCATATAACCTTTGCCCTATTTCCCATTAAAACCAAGACTCTCCAATAGTCAGCTTTACACTATGACTGTGGAGGAAAAAGCACAGCAGATATTTAGTGCACTACACAGCCCACTACAAGGGTTTTTCTAATATTTGTTATGTCCTTATAGTTTTTCAGATCATACATATCAGCATTTTGCTTGCAAATCCTTTCCTTTGGTAGGAAGCATATATCATCCATTCCATAGTGCCACTTAATCCAAAATGGCCATATCCCTCCGAGTGAAGACCGCACTGACTTAGATTTATAGTCCACTGAGGCATGTACAAAGGCAAAATGAATCTCAAGTCATTTTGGAAATACAAACTTCCATCTTCTATCTGTCAGTGTCAGAAAGTTATGTCTTCTGTGAAAACTAAATCACCGTTTGACCCATTTTGAATCCTCTTTGTGCTTACATTCAGTTATAAAACAACTGTTTTCCATTTTAATACATAGATTCCTAGACACTTTGTACAGAATGAATTTCTGTCCTCTAATCAGAGAAAAAAACATCTAAATTCACTTTTCCTCTAGGTTTCCTTCTAGGGTTTCATCAGTTTTCTTGGTGTCTGCTGAACATTGCAGCCCGCCCTTCCATTGTAACCAGTGGAGCCCCAGACAGGACAGAGCCCTTGGAAGGGTGCAGAGAACAGGAGAACAAGGAGGTTATTGTTTGTGGAGCGGGCAGCCCCCCTCTCGGTCATGGTCACGCATTCCAGCACATTTGGCTTTTAAAACTGCACTCCGAATTTAAGGTAGTCTGTGGTTCCTTATGACACCTAGCTCTTTTCTGCCCTGCTTACTCCAGACAATCTGTCCTCATCTCATAATCCTGTTTACTTTTTTCTGCTCAGGACAAGGAAGGCACTCTTTAAACTAGTCTGAAGTAAGTTTAGGACAAATGAAAGGAAATCTGCTATACATGGCAGGTTATAAACTTGTGGAACTCATTAGTCCCAAAGGTGGTACTGACAGGAAATGTAAATGAGTTCAAAACCTTTTAGCCTAATTTATGAATGAGAGCCATAAATGGCTACTCAGAAAACCAGGGCTATGCCTGACTTTCACAGCTGAAGTTAGAGCGCTGCTCTAAGTCCTGGCTCAGTCCCGCTTTTGTGATATATTGAGGTGGCTGGCCTGGGGTCTGGCCCCAGTGCAATTTCCTGAGCATCCTGTGTCCTTGTGTTCGTCCTTGGTCTCACTGGGTCTCAGGAAGACCCTCCGACTTCTAGAATAGGTAACTTTCTTTTTAAAAATAAAGACTAGAAAAATGCTGTCCAATTTTTCCATTCCCATTCAACCATTTGCCTGCCGCAGTGCCAATTATGACTGTCAGAGCACGATGATGTCTGTCCAGTGGAAATTAGCTGAGATCACTTTTGGATCTTAAAACATAGATACTCTCTTTTATGTTAGTCAAGCCCTTATACTTTCTGCATATTTTTGGACCTGAGGCCATAAACTGCATTTTTTTTTTTCATCCTGTATTCTACCCTTTTAACATCTCTTCTTTTCCCAGACTGGATCCTTCAGACAGAGGCTCTCAACCGGAGCTCTTAAAAAATGCAGATGTAACCAGGTGCAAAGGTGTATACTTATAATCCTAGAACTAAGGAAGCTAAGGTAGGAGGAGTGCAAGTTCTAACCAGCCTGGGATATGCCGTGAGACCTTGTGTCCAAAAACAATGCTGATGTCCCAGACCTTACCCCAGATCAATTAAATCACGATTTTTGTGGGCCTGGTGTCCTGGTGTCTTATTCTTTAAGATCATCCTGGGTGATTCTCCCATCGGTGAAGATGAGAGCCTGGCCTGACTGTCCAGACTCTTTCCTTAACCTGAGCTTGCTGTTGGCACCTCCTTCTGGCCAGTGGGTCATTCTGCAATGCCCACATTCCCTCACCCCAAGTTGTATGTCTGTTAGAGACTATGGTGACATTCTCTACATAGGTCAAAACTGTTCAAAACTGGTCTGCTTAGATCCTCTAATCCTGAATCTTCATGCTGCCTGCTCTCTCTGTCTTTCTAATTATGAATACCTAGTTTTAAAAAAATACACTTACCGGGAAAACTGGTTACTGCAAATTCATGATACCCAATATTTATAAGAATCACACAAGTTTATACTCTCCTCTTTTAGACTAGCCCAGCGTCTACTCCAAATGGGACCTTCTACTACACTTGTTCCTCAATTTCCCACTAGACACCATGTCTCTTATTTGGGAAGAATTCTGAAGACAACCAGAAGAAACTGCCCAACACTCTTATCTTCATTTCCCCTGAGCATTCTTTTGCCATTCTCTTTTAATCCTTACTTTGAAGGAAAAGGCTCAAACCCGGAATGAAAGGGAGAGATCACCATAGATCCAGCAGAAGTCCAGAAGATAATAGATACCTACTTTGAAAATTTGTACTCCAATAATATGGAAAACAGAAGAAATGGTTAGATTCCTGGACACACATGAACTTCCAAAATTGAACAAAGAAGATATAAAAATGTTAAACACCCCATATCAATCGTGAAAATGAAAATGTAATAAAGAACCTACCGACAAACAAAAGTCCTGGTCCTGATGGCATTACTGCTGAACTCTACAAAATTTTTAAAGAGAACTTAATGTTACTACTTCTCAGACTTTTTAATGAAATCAAAAGGGAAGCACTACTCCCAAATTCATGCATGGAAGCAACCATTAATTTGATTCCAAAAGCAGAAAAGACCCAACCAAAGAAGAGAACTACAGGCCAGTCTCCTAATGAACATTGATGCAAAAATCCTCAATAAAATACTCGCAAACAGAATACACAGAATCATGAAGAAGATCATACTCCCTACCCAGCTGGATTCATCTCAGGGATGCAAGCAAGATTCAATATACAGAAATCAATAAATGTAATATGCTGTATTAACAGACTCAAGGACAAAAAAACATGTGGGCATCTCATTAGATGCAGAAAAAGCATTCGACAAAATCCAACAGCCATTCATGATCAGAACCCTAAAGAAAATTAGAATAGATGGACTTTATCTCAACCTAATAAAAGCTATTTCCAAGAAACCAACGGTTGGCATCATTCTAAATGGCCAAAAATTGAAACCTTTCACACTAAGATCAAGAACAAGACAAGAATGTCCACTATCACCACTCCTGTTCAATATAGTACTGGAAACACTAGCCACAGGAATTAGACAAGAGAAAGACATACAAGAAATAAAGATAGGAGAGGAAGGGCCACAGATTTAACTCAGTGGTTCCAGTGCCTGCCTAGCAAGTGCAAGGTCCCTGGTTTGATCCCAGTAACTACATACAATGATATGATATCGGGAGTCATGACTCACACCCACCAGCAATCAGTACTACACCTGGCAATGCTGGGCATGGTGACTCATGCCTATAATCCCAGCACTCTGGAGGCAGAGGCAGGAGGATTGCTGAGTTTGAGGCTTGCCTGTGCTACATAGTGAGCTCAGGGCCAGTCTGAACTACAAAGCAAGACCCTGCCTCAAAAAAAAAAAAAAGATAGGAGAGGAAGAAGTTAAACTGCCATTATTTGTTGGCAACATGATACTCTGTATAGAAGATCCTAAAAACTCAACCAATGAACTGTTAGACTTAATTGGAAAATTTGGTACCATAGTAGTGTAGCTGGTTACAAAGTCAGTGGTCAAAAGTCAATAGCCTTTTTACACACAAACAACAGACTTTTGAGGGAGAAACTGGGGAGTCAATTCCTTCCACAATAGCATCCAAAAAAATGAAATATCTAGGAATCAATCTAACAAAGGAGGTAAAAGACCTCCAACTCTGAAAACTACTGCACTCTGCAAAAACAGATTGAAGAGAGTAACAAAATGGCAAGACATCCCTTATTCCTGGTGGAGAGAACCAATATTGTTAAAATGGCTTTAATCCTATGACTACCATATAGATTCAGTGCAATTCCAATTGAAATCCCAACAGCATATTTCACAGATCTAGAGAAAGCAAGCCAAAAAATTATCTGGAACCACAAGAGACCTAGAATAACAAAACAATTCTAGACAAAAAGGACACGGAAGGGGAAATCATAAGCCCTAATTTACAAAGCCACTGTGATAAAATACAGCATGATACTGGCAAAGTAACAGATATGAGGATCATTGGAACAGACTAGATGATCCAGAGATACTAAGCCACCTCATCTTTGACAAAAGAGCCACACATCATCACTGGAGGAAAGATAGCCTCTTTAACAAATGGTATTGGAAAAACTGGGTTTCAATCTGACAAAGGCTAAAGCTAGATGTATGTCTTTCACCATGTCCTAGACTAAAATCAAAGTGGATTAGAGACCTAAATAGTAAAACAGAAACACTGTACCTGCTGCAGAAGAGGTTAGGTAGAACTCTTGGGGACATTGGCTAAGGGAAAGACTTTATGAACACAACCTCAAGAGCATGAGAACTAGCAGAAGGGATCAACAACTGGGATTTCACCTTATTAAAAGGCTTCTGCACCGCAAGAGCAACCATCAGCAGAGTGAAAGACAACCAACAATATGGGAAAAAAGTTTTACCATCTGCTTCTCAGACAAAAGGCTACTATCTAGAATATGTAAAGAGCTTAAAAAATCAGCCCCCAATTTAAAAATCCAATTCAAAAATGGGCATCTGAAATGAGCAGATACTTTTCAAAGGAAGAGGTAAAAGCAGCTAAGAAATACATGAAGCAATGTGTTTACACATTTGTTTACACATTTGATGTGTTTACACATTTGATGTTGTTTACAACATCGCTGGTCATTCAAGAGATGCAAATGAAAACAGCACTGAGATTTCATCTCACTCCACAAAGAGTGGCTGTTGTCAAGAAAACAACCAATAACAAATGCTGGTGAGGCTGGGGGGGGGGGAAGGAACCCTTCTCCACTGTTGGTGGGAATGTAGACTGGTGCAACCACTGTGGAGATCAGTATGGAGATTTCTCTAAAACTAGGATTAGAGGTCCCATTTGACCCTGCTATTCCCCTGCTAGGTAAATACACAAAAGAATTAAAAGATTCTTATCACAGCAATGTATGTTCACCCATGTTGATAGCAGCTCAGTTTGTGATATCCAAATCTTGGAAACAACCCAAATGCCCATCAATTGAAGACTGGATAAAGAAGATGCATGTGTGTGTGTGTGTGTGTGTGTGTGTGTGTGTGTGTGTGTGTGTGTTTTAATAAAATGAAGTATTACTTTGCCTAAAGAATGATATATTTGATGGGCCGGAGGGTTAGCTCAGTGGTTCCGGCGCCTGCCTCGCAAGCGCAAGGTCCTGAGTTCAATCCCCGGTGACCACATACAATGCTGGGCGTGTAGGCTCACGCCCACTGGCAATCAATACCGCATACCACAGTGCCGGGTGTGGTGGCTCACGCCTGTAATCCCAGCACTCGGGAGGCAGAGACAGGAGGATTGCTGAGTTCGAGGCTTGCCTGGGTATAAACTACCTAGTATGTGGCATTCTGTTAGAGCAAAGGAAAATGACAGTCAAGTATCATCTGTATACAGTGCATTAAAATACTGTTGAAAAGATTAAAGAGCAATTAACATGGAGAGAAGATGAATTCATAATAATAAAAACATTTAATGGGGTATGAATATATAGGAAGGAGAAACCAATTCAGATTTAGTTACCTAAGATTGTCACCAGTTGGTGACATTTGGGCCAGGCCTTGAATAATGCAAATATTTTTAGCAATTATTAGGCTAAAGGGCATTAAAATTCAAAAGAACAGCAGGGCCAAAGGCCACAGACTCTGTCTGATACACATGATTTGATGTGGGAATGGTGAATGGCCTGATGAAGCTGGAATACAGCACAGAAGGTGAATCTTTCTACACTTCACAGTGTACTACTGACTTTTCCTTGTTTTTTACATCTCCAGCACCTTCAGTCTTTTGTCTTCTGGTCCCTTTTTCACTTCATGTATGTATATCTTTCTTGCCTTAAAAGAAACATTTGTGACCCTCATATCTTGTTAAATCCCATGCCATTTCTCTTATTCCTTTGTTAGAGTCTCAGAGTGTAACTTACACTCTTCTTTCTATACTCTCCGCCTCCTGACCCTCGTAATGTATCTTCTCCCCCAACAATACTGTATAACTAGCCTCACAGAAAGGCTCTATTACAGATTTCAAAATGATTCAGAATTAACCATGAACAGTGGCCAGTTCTCATTCTTTTTAACCTTTTGGCAATATATGACATTTTCCTTGAACTTTTTTCCTATAGTAGTCTGGGGATGTTGCATGATTGTTAAACTCCTTCCACCCTTTCCACTCCCTGGTTGAGTATTTCCATTTCTTCTACCCCCTTACTGGTGAATAATCCTAAAACATTTTTCTCTTTCCCTTATTTGTTTGATAATTCATTCTTTCACCCTGCTTGGTCCATGTTTACTAAGCACATGCACCAAGCAAGGAACTTTACTGAGTATGAAGATAAATTTGATCCAAAAATAGACCTACATTTAAAGCAAAACAAAAGTCAAAGAAAAAAAACCCAAGGGCTAAGATTTAGCTCAGTGGTTCTGGCACCTGCCTCACAAGCACAAGGTCCTGAGTTTGATCCCTGGTAAGTACATACAATGCTGGGTGTGGTGACTCATGCCTACCAGCAATCAATATCACATACCACAGTGCCGGGTGTGGTGCCTCATGCCTGTAATCCCAGCATTTAGGAGGCAGAGACAGGAGGATTGCTAAATTTGAGGCTTGCCTGGGCTACATAGTGAGCTCAAGGCCAGCCTGAACTACAAAGCAAGACTCTGTCTCAAAAAAAAAAAAAAAAATTGAAAAAGCAAACAAACAAAAAAAACCAACATGCTTTCTCTGATATCAGTTAGTAAATTCAGTCTCAGCCCTCTGACAAAACTTTTCAATAAAACATTCATTATTAGCAAAATGTATCTCAGTTGGTAGAGACTAGTCTTTTCTCTAAGATATTGAGATACAATACAATGGCAAGTAAGCTGATAGGAGAATTCAGGTAATAAAAGTATGGAAATCAATAAATAAAATCATTTATGGGTGACTGAGGTTAGAATGTGAGATTAACACTTTCTTCAAGTGGGTTTTTGTAAAGCGTGTAGTTTTCTCTTGTTCTTGAAAAGCCGTAAATGCTCCTTGGACCTCATCATTTTGTTATTTCAATAGAAGTTAAAATTAACTGCATGACTGATTAACTTTATGGTAACTTTTTATACTTTATCAAATTTTCTTCTGACACTGCGACCAAAAAAAACAAAAAACAAAATTTTACCCACTTAACTATAAAACAGATTTTCTAGTAGCCATTTTGAGGCTACCAAATATAAGTATTTTTATTAGAATGATTCAAAAATATTGGTTAGCAATAGAATTTGAATTTAAAATTGTTAGTAAGTAATCACTTGAATCTAATTCAGTTCTAGGATGACTTTTTTCTTATCTTTGTGTTATAATTTTCTAAATGAGCATATATATCTTTAGAAGTTAAAAATTATACCATAATGTAAACCTACATGTCCAGTGTGTTAGCCCCTAGCTGCAAATGCATACGTAGCATTCAAAATGCATCCAGTCCAAATATCCACATTCTGTAACCAACGGTCTCCGACCCCTGGGCCATGGACTAGAATCAATCCATTGTCTGTTAGGAACCAAGTAGCACTGAGGCAATAAGCAGTAAGTGAGTGAGTCAGCAAAGCTTCCTCTGTGTTTGCAGGTGCTCACTGTCCTGCCAATCATGGCCTCAGCTCCATTGCCTGATGGGTAGGAGCATGAACTCTACCTTAACTGTGCATATGACGGATCAGTTAACTTGCTCCTCACTCTACTTCCTGATAATCTCAGGTCAAGCTGAGACAGTGATGTTAGCCCTGAGAAGCAGCTGCAAATACATATTAATGTTAGCTGAAAGCTGTGACTACAGAGACCATAATAAATCGAAGGCTTGCAGAATCAAAACGCTATCAGTGAGTGGGAAGTAACAATTAAGCTGCATCTGCTGGTAGGCTTTATAGTGACCACAAGTTGAAACACTTAAACTGCACAGTTGCATTTGGTATCAGGTTTTAAGTTAGAGTCCAGCCCTTACTTTCATCAGCATCTGACCAACCTATGATTTTATTTGCCACTTCTATCTGGACTTCTTTTCCATATTATACATTTGACTCAGAGTTTTGGTAGGCCCATAAGCTAAACCTAGACAAAGTGAATAGAAGGGAAATATCACTAGAGAGCATCTTTGACAAGGCGGATGACCCAGTGATGAAATAGCAGAAGACTCTAAGATGCCAATATAAAGAAAGTTGCATTTAAGGGAAAGTACTAAGCGTCCTATTTAAATTACCATTTCATTCCAACAGATGATTCACATTATTTAAAGCCCCTTGTATATGTGGCAACCAGCTATCCAACAAAGCCATGGAGCATTTAAAACTGCTTCCCTACCTGAAGACCAAGAACCTTGCATTAAAATGCCTTTGGAGTTTTTCAAAAGAAAAAAATACATGAATTCAGAGGATAGACTCATCTATTGAAAGCTAGGACTTCATCAAACATGTCACAGTGAGCCATAATTCTTAGTGACTAGTGACATTGCTAGAGCTAAGAAACCGTTCACTATTAGTGAAGAGTTGATCCTGCTTACTGGTAAGGACATTTGTTGTAAACTTTTAGTAGAGGCTGTAGTTCAAGGTGGCATATTTTCCTCTATTGGCTACTGTCATAACCGATGAACTGATGAAATAGCAGCCAATATTGAAACTGCTAACGTTGGCATAGTGCAAAACTGAGGTTAATGCATCTACTGATCTTGATAGCAAGTACTTATTTTTGTGCAATATATGTTCAGGGGGATATGGTATATGTGCTTTCATTACCAACCACCAGCACAGCTGCAGAATTAATTGTCTTGGAATGATTACATATCAGGAAAACTGAATTAGTTGTTTGGTATCAGTATATGCACAGGCTTCCATGATGGCCAGATTTTCATCTTGGATCCTGTGCAATACACATATGTACCAATAGCCCATAATGAATGTAACCATTATATATCACAAACATACAGTAAATATAAAATGAAAACAAAAAAAAGGTGACTTCTGATAACTACTGTGTTATCAGTAGAGAATAGCTGGCTAGCCAAGGTATGTCACCCAAACTTAACAGTGTTTTACAGGCTGTAATTAAAATTATCAACCCATTGACATACATATTCACACAACTCTGTGAAAAGATAGATGCAGAACACACGTATCTTCTCTTACATGTGGAAAGGAGATAGCTTTCTAAGAGTAGATCACTAGCCAGAATTTTTAAGTTATGAGAGCTACTCCAGAGATTTCTATAGAAAAAATATCACCACTGGCAGCACATTTCAGTGACCAAAAAATGGATGATAAAACTTTCTCATATGACATATTCAACCTGTTATTTCAGGGCAGAATGGTAACCATGTTCAAGTCAGCAGATAAAGTGGATGCATCCAAAGCCAATTTGGAATTAGGGGGCAGTAAATTAACACTATTTGTTTGCTTGTTTGTTTTCTGAGACAGGGTCTTGCTTTGTAGTTCAGGTTGGCCCTGAGCTCACTATGTAGCCCAGGCAAGCCTCGAACTCAGCAATACTCCTGCCTCTGCCTCCTGAGTGCTGGGATTGCAAGCATGAGCCACCATGCTGGCACTGTGGTATGTGGTACTGATTGCTGGTGGGTGTGAGTCACCACGCTCGGTATTGCTGTATGTGGTTATCAGGGATCGAACCAGGGACCTTGCTCTTGTAAGGTAGGCACTGGAACCACTGAGCTAATTCCCATCCCACACTGAGATTTTTGACAAGATTCAAATATCAGCAGAGATTTTGAAAGACTCTGAGTAAGGGCCTTCTTTCTCTCAGATGATTCATGATCACTGATCTCCGCTTGCAAAAAAAATAATGTAAGTACTATTTCTTAACTGCAAAAGACCCCGTAACTAGGAAGAAATGGAACCACAACCCATTTATAAATAAGCCAGGTGAATTGACTTTGTCTATCCTAGCAGAAGACCAACTGCTTGAGATCACAAGTGACAGTGACAATCAACTCTAGCACATGTTTTATTCTTATGTTAGTAATTTCCTGACGTAAGTGCAGACTTTGCTTGAATTCTTGTAATGAATGAATTATTCAACACATGCCATTCTGAATACCTCTGGCTGTTTATGCTAAGCCTAAGTACAGATTCTTTTTATTGTAGTCAGAGATTGTCAGAACTGAAAAGACCTCCAAAGATCAAATTGGTACTTTCATACTT
Source organism: Thryonomys swinderianus (assembly GCA_004025085.1). Classification (NCBI taxonomy): domain Eukaryota; kingdom Metazoa; phylum Chordata; class Mammalia; order Rodentia; family Thryonomyidae; genus Thryonomys; species Thryonomys swinderianus. The sequence continues at coordinate 21,218 of PVIC010017717.1, forward strand.
AAGTAGCAAAGTATCACAGATATAGCATAAAAACCCACAAATGTGTATCAGTAAGATTGTAGTCCTTCTTTCTATCTGATTTGGAAAACACTCAAAGAATCTGGCTGCAAGGGCCCTTTTTTGTTTTATTACTTTTTATTGAGATATAAAATTTATACATTTATGGGATATATTCTGGTTATTTGATACACGTATACAATAATCCAATCAGGGTAATAAATATTTCCATCTCTTCTCAAGCATCAATCATATTTTCATGTTATGAATTTCATACTCTTCTAGCTATTTTGAGATTTATTGTAGAGTTTTTTGACCTATAGTTACCCTACTGTGTTACAGAAAAACCAGAAGTAATTCCATCTGTCTGCTTTTTGGTGCCCTATTGAACTTCTTTCCATTCTCCACCCCACCCCCACTCATCACAGACTTTAGTGACCACTATTCCATTCCCTCCTTCTATGAGGTTGGCTTTTAAGTTTTCACAGATAAATGGGAACATGTGGTATTTGTCTTTCTGTATCTGGTTTATTTCACTTAACATAATGACCCCCAGTTCCACCTATAATGCTCTGAATGACAGGATTTCATTGTAGCACTCACCATTTATAAAACATTTTCTCTATCTGTTCATCCACTAATTGACATCTCAGCTGATTTCGTGTTTTACCTATTACGAGTAGCTCTGAAAAGATGATAGGAATGGTAGGCTCTTTCAGAATAATAATTTCATTTTCCTTGTATATCTCCACCCAGTAGGGGTATTGCTGGATTACATGTTAATTTGATTTTTTTTAGCCTTTATAGGATTTTCCATATTGTTTTTCAGAATGGTGTTCAGCTTTCTTGGTGCTCCAGTTTTTGAGTTCCTTATACATTCTGGATATTAATCTCTTGTGGAGTGAATAGTTGCAAATATTTTGTTACAGTTGCTGATTATTTCCTTTGCTGTACAGAAGCTCCCTAGTATGATGCAATTTCATTTGACTATTTTACTTCTGTTGCCTTCACCTCCAGGTTGTTATCTAAAATACCTTTCCTTGCAACATTTTGAAGTGTTTCCTTATGTTTCATCACAGTAACAAGTTTTACATTTAAGTCTTTGATTCACTTTGATTTGATTTAATATAAGATGAGAGGAAGGGATCTAATTTTATTGTGCGAATGTATGTCCAGTTTTGCCCACACCACTTAGTACACAGACTATCTCTTCTCCATTGTACATTATGGGTCCTTATATCAAGAAAAACAGGCCATATGAGCATAAATTGATTTCTGGGATCTCTGTTCCATTTCATTGATCTGTGTTTATTTGTATGCTAATACATTGCTCTTTCGGTAATGATACATTACTTTGTGCAAAAGTAACAAATGAAACGTTGTAGGTGTTTGAGTATTTTGATTCTTCCACCTTGACATTTTTTGGCCCAGGATCACTTTATTTTGAGTCTTGCATAGTTCCATAGGGATTTTAAGAGTTTTCTATATCTATGGAGATGTTTTTGATATTTAGATAAAAATATACCAAACCTATTAATCTCCTTACATAATATGATCATTCTAACAATATTAATTCTTCTGATCCATAAAAATGGAGTAGAGTTCTATTTTAATGTCACTAGGATTTTATATTTTTATTGTAGACATCTTTAACATTCTTAATTAACTGTTTTTCCTAAGTACTTGATTTCTGTAAATACCGTGAGTAGATATCTTTATTATTAATAAAGGCATCTTGATAAGACACTTAATAGAAACTACTTATATTAATGTATTGATACATATTAATATATAATAAAATAATAGAAGGCAATAGAATGTCTTTATTTTTAATCTTCTTTCCTTCCTTCTTTTTCTTTCTTTCTTTCTTTCCTTCCTTCTTTCTTTCTTTCTTTCTTTCTTTCTTTCTTTCTTTCTTTCTTTCTTTCTTTCTTTCTTTCTTTCTTTCTTTCTTTCTTTCTTTCCTTCTTTCTTTATGAGACAGGGTCTCGCTTTGTAGTGCAGGCTGGCCCTGAGCTCAGTATGTAGCCTGGTCTAGCCTCAAACTCATAGCAATCCTCCTGTTTCTGCCTCCTGAGTGCTGGAATTACAGGCATGAGCTACCCTACCTGGCATAATCTTTCTTGACTCCTTTTTCTAAGCTTATTATTGATATGTAAATTGCTAATATTTTTATAATAATTTTGTATCCTGCAACTCTACAATATTTATCAGTTCTAACAGTTTTGTGGTGGAATGTTTAGGTTTCCTGTGCATAGAACTTTATCTCCTGCTCACATGTATAGTTTATATACTTTGCCAATTTGGATGCCCTCTACTTTTTCTTCCTTAATGGCTTTTGCTAATACTTACTGCATGGTATTAAAGTGTTGAAAGTGGAGATCCTGATATTATTCCCAATCCTAGAAGAATGATTTTCAGCTTTTCCTCATTCGATACAAGATATGATCAGATAGTATAGTGAATGGTTACATTAAAAGTTATAGTGAATGACACATTGCCATTAATTACCATCAAAATACCCCTCCTTGCTTCAAGCACATTTATTCTATTATTTTTGCCATTTTCTGAAGCAGTTCTAGGAGTCTGTTGTTAGTCTCTTTAATTGTCCTGCCTTGGCTGCACTGAGGCCCTAAAGCAATTCAAAATGTTTACCTTTCATGGTACTTTTGACTTTGGGGAAGAGCTAGAAATTTCCTGGTACTAGACGTAGTGAATGAGGTCAGATGAGGCTATACTAGAATGGCTTCATTTGAGAGTAATTGCCATAAATGTTTTGAATTGATTAAGGACATCAAAGTACCTACTAAAAGGCACCCAGAATTGATTCAGAAAATGACAAGAACAATGTGATGTGTGTTTGAAAAGAGGGGAAGTGCTTTGATTGGGTTCATATCAATATGTCTTTTACTATAACAAATTTTATGTAGGCATTATCTGTATCTTTTGATCACACCTTGTATGAGTACTGGTTCTGGATTTTTCATGTGTATTCTTTAGTATTTTGACATATGTTTCCTCTAAAATTAATGTTGTTTTTAGTTCTAGGAAAATTCGAAAGGGTATTCTTTTGGTAATTTCTTTAGTATTTACTGATGCCAGAAGTGTCTATCAGTACCTCAACAGCGGACACTGCAGTGTTCATGAAAGTTGTTGTGTGACTTTACAGTGAACCCGGGCTTTACAAGGTCTGTGTTCCTGAGGCCTCATAGTATTTATAGCGCTAAGGTTTATGATAACAGCTGCCACAGAAAGGATGGTGCTTTTTGTGGAGAGGACTGCCCCCAGGTTCCCAGAGCAACCACAGGGGAAAGCAATGACTGTGACAACAGGTGCCACAGTCTCCAAGCCAGAGGTGTGAAGTAAACTTTCCCGGGACTTCGAGATAAATGCAATAGACCCATGGGCCCTGTGGTACCGGAAACTAGTTCTGTATAACTAGAGGTGATGAGAGTTTCCCTAGGTCCTATGGCATAAACATCAGTGATGTTGGATGACTGTAGACAAAGCTAATTAATGACAGAGATAAGATATAAATATATGTCATCTGATTCCATTGTTCATATTTTTTAATCTCTGTTCTAAGTTTCACTCAAGTAGAAGTGTTGAGCATATCAGGTATTCCCCCTAAGTTAGGTGGGGTTTTTAAGACATATGTGAGGAATTCTGCAAATGTTCATTTGATTTACATGTTTTCCATTTTATGGAAAACCATATTCCAACTATTCCTTGATGTGCATGATTAAAGAATAGGATACGAAATTATATTGATTAAATGGATTATGCTGCCACATCTCTTTGCCTCATTTGGCCACTCAGGAGCAAACCTTCTCTGTGACTCAGGCTCCTCATCTGTGAAATGGAGATAATAATGGTACTTACTTCATTATGTGTTGTAAGTAATAGACTATGTAAATCAGACTGAAAACTACCTGACCTCTAGCTATCATTCAGGGAGGCTTTTTCCTTCACTGTAGCTATCAGTGTTCCCATAGAGTAGATGTTGGTCTACTAATTATAAAAAATAAATAAAAAATAAAAGACAAACCTGCCACATTATTCAGTGTGTCTAGTAATATGACAAGAATATATCATTGCAGTAATGGTATTCCTTAAGAATTAGCTGAGCATCTATTTAGTCCTACGGTTTTTCCCTTTTTGCTGAAATAAGTATGGATTTGCTACCAACCATTATGATCTCCACCTAAAGCAGAAAAACAACAGCAACAGAAAAAAAACTTTTCAGTTTCAGGGAGGAAATAGATATTTATATACCTGTGATACAGAAGAAAGGGTACAAAGCCTAAATAGAGTGTTCAGGGTGGTCATTCTTAGGTGTAGCATTCAAATGTGTGTTATGTTCATAGTAAACTCTGAAAGATGAATGGGGGAGTTGGAAGAAAAAAAGTTTCAAACAGAGAGAGCTTGTTATCATGTTATGGAACAGCAAGAGAAGGTCCTCACCAGATACATGCAGCCCTGGCATCTTGAACTTCCCTGCTTCCAGAACTGGGAGAAATAAATATCTTTTCCTTATATTTTTCTCAGTCTGCTGTATTCCACTGTAATGTCAGAAAAAGGTTAACGAAAGGAAGAGAACTTTAGGTTACTCACTGTTTTGCCATTTATACTGGAATGGTATGTCGGAGTGTCCTCCAGAGTAAGAGACCAGCACACGTGCGTACATGTCAAACACATTTTAATGTAAGGGATCGACCCTTCATTACAGAGGCAAGTCCCAAATCTGCAAGGTGAGCCATCAGATTGGAGACTCAGGAAAGCCAGCCATAGTCCAAATACAGTGTGTGTGGACTAGGGAAGGTAGTGCTTCAGAGGAAGACAGAACAGTCCACTACTGGACAATTATCTCTTCCGCAGGGGAGGCTGGTCTTTTTGTTCCATTCTGGCCTTTGGTTTGTTGAGTGAGCCCCATCCTGATTCTGGAGGGCAGTCTACTTACTCGAACTCCACAAATTTAAAAGAAAGTCACAAATTTAAAAGTTAATCTCATTCGATACACCCTGGCTTCATAACACCAACATCCAAGTATATGACCAGGTATCTGAGTTGCCCAGCCAATTTAATATGTGAAATTATCTTCACAGACATTTTTTGTGTGTTTACCTGTATTATTTTAATCTATTTTCATGTTCTGAAGGTTGTTTCCTATAGAGTTAGTTTCTAATTATTTTTTTTCTAGCTGTGTTTTTTTACTAAAACTTAAGGACATATGTATCAGTTGATTCTGATTTCAATTCTTCATTAGGAAGAGGAGTTCCTTTATGGCAAAGTTAAATTTTAAAGAACATGGATAATTCTCCCAATAGCCTATACTTCAGAAATAATGTTAGCTCTTTTCAAAATCCCTGGTATCATCCAAAACCAAAAATGATGCAAGGAATGGTTATATTTCCAAGAAACCTTATAAATTAATTTGTTCCAACTTGTTACCTTATGGTAAGCAAACTCATTATATAGAGATTGAGATTTTCCCAAAATAAATTGGCACAATGTGAAAAAGAAATAAGATCATTGTAGTAACAATATCCTATAGTATGATTTAAGTATTTTACATATGAAATTAGCATGTCCATGAATTTATCTGATAAAACAGTAGAGGCCTTCAGACAGATTAAAAGCCTGACTGGAAATATTTCTAGAAAGAACGTAGGATAGCATAGGATTTGGGGGACAGGGGTCTAAGAATCCACACATTCACTTTTTCTTTTTAACAGTTCACAGATAAAAGCAGTTGTTTAATTGCATCTTAAATGAAAATGCAATTGCTAAGGCTATCAGTTATATGTAAGAGGAATCCCAACACCCTAATTCACGCAAATTTCATTATTCACTGCTGTCTTCATCTAAATCACTTACTAGAAATTTAGAAATATGCTACCACCAAACAGAAATAAATCTTCATCAGGAGGCTTGGGCTGAGAGAGTTAGAAGGAGAAAAGACATAAAATTACATTCACAACAAGCTGTTTGGTTGATATTTTTAAATCAAGGACTCATCTTGAAAATTCTGAGGCTTGTTTTTCAGTAGGTTTATTTACCCTTAATCTTGCATAGTTTAGTAATGTTGGTTATAACAGTGGTGAGAGATAAAAGGACATTAAAAGTTATACGGAAAATACCAAGTTAACAGGTAAAGAAGAGAGAAGGAATTATTAAAATGAAAACAGAATAAGCATGAATGTTTGGCCCATCCTTTTTATTTAACTATTGTTTGTCCACGGGACAACCTACCTCAGACTGGGCACAGTGAGTCCTAGTGTTCCATAGATTTTTCTTGCAAAAGGATGGCTGCTTCACTGGGAGCATTCTGACTATTATCCAGTACAAACCTTCCACCTCTCAGTCATCACGATCTCCTTCTCAAGCAAAGCGCAATATCAGACGCAGGTACTTATCCTACTTGTGCAAAAAAATGGGCTGTTCATGAAGAACTTAGTTCTAGGCATTACAGCACTCATCACATTTCCCTGTAACAGCACCGCACACATGTAGGCCTGCCTTGTTTGGGTCCTTTTAGTAACAAAATCCAGGCCCTCAGAAAATGGCGTGTGTTGGGTTTTTATTTCATTTCTGCTCTATTTAGACACTGTGGTAAGTACTAAAGACAAAAATAATGAGCATGTTTCCTCAGTATCCATCCTGATTTTTGGAATTCCACTTAGATTCTATGAGCTTTTTCATTGCTTCCGTCTATGAGGTCCCCCTGGGTCCATTAGGCACTGAGCTCCTTCAGTGTATCTTGGACTCACTAACTCCACAGCTTTGTGGCCTTCCTGTTTAATGAGCTCACAAGCAAGGCCTTGGTTTTTTAGACTTTCACAGTCCACACTGAACACTGTTTGAGTTGCTCAATGAAATACCTGTTACAAAATGCTGGATGACAACCTAGGATACCTGGAAGACTTTCTGAGGCACCACTCTTATGTAGTTTTTGCTTGTTTGCTTGCTTACCCTCGAACCTTAACAAATTATAAGCAAATGACTGGGGGTGGGGAGTGCTTTTTCCCTGAAAACATCCTGAGTAATTTGGTCCTGGAAAACTTGAAGGTGCGCTACCATGGTAACAAGGTTTTCATAATGATGACACATTTCACAAAGAAGTCAAATGATACCTTTATCCTTTAAGTTATATGTGTAATAGTACATCAAAGGGGATAAGTATGGATTAGCTAGAAAAAGCAGTTGTGTAGCTGTGTAAATGACTGTCTAGTGCTCACCACTGGAGAGAGGAGACCCAGTGAGTCCCCCACTGGCTCTGCGGTGTTGTTCTGTCCATATTATTGGAAAGACACTTTGTTGCTATTATTCCAGAGTTAAAGAGTTGAGGTCAGCAACTTTATTTAAATGCTTCCAGGCCCCTCAGATAAGTCTACGATATAATTAAGAAATAGTTCTTATTAAGGAAAGAGTCAAGATGCATTTCAGTGAAGCCCAGAACTTCTATAACAAATGCTTCAAGAGTTAGTGAAAAATATTTTTCATGCCACACCCTGTTATTGGAAGCCTTTAAGAAAAAAGAAACTCATAGATTAAAATTTCTAAAATAGTCTATTTCTTAAATAACTTCTTGAGAGTTATAATTTTTATAAACCCATTTCAGTGTTTCACATTTACACCATTGTTTTGTAATTGCTTAAATTGAATTAGATTTCTCAAAAGCTACTTAGAAAAAATTTTCAGCGAGGCCTGCCTATTGTATTTTCCAGAAGAAAGCTAGGTTTTACAATATTATTCACATTTTGTAAACAGCTTCACTGAACCTGCACATAAAAGGTTAAATGTTTGCAGGCCATTCTTTTCTTGCCTCCAAGATCAGAGACAAATTACTATTTTTATTTTACATTCCCTTGATGAGGATAATGATAAACAGCTGTCATTTCGGTGCTTTGTGAGGAATCTTATTGCAATCCTGTAATTTAAACAAAGAAAAAATATAGTCATGCACAGCATACATTCAGAAAAGAGCGTGACAGAGAATTTGGTCAGAGCTAGGGTTAGAAAAAAGTGAGCTTTTGCACTCCGCAATTACTCAGTTAAAAGAGGGTTTTTCATCCACCTACACTTTCACATTCATCTTATTCATGTTTGATATTATGGCTTCTTCCTAAAATCAGAAATCAAATTTGCATTCTGAATTCCGTGACTCCCGCTCATGTCCACTTGATCATCAAAATAATTTGGAAACATGATTGGATTTTTTCACAGCTGACCTACTTGTTACCATTTCTTGGGCCCTAGTTTTTGCTTCTTTATCCCAGGTGCTACTTTCTACATCTATATCCCAAACTAAGAGCAAAACTTAATAATCAGGTAAGAATTACTTTAGCCATTGACCATCACAGACCATTTCTAAAGAAATGGAAAGGGAACGAACGACTGCCATCTTGGATTTTCCAGTCTTCTTTCTGCTTTTCTGTTGTGACAGTAAGATGCCTCAGACATACCCCAATACTGCTGACCTTGCTGCCTCCTTTCTTACCATTAAGACTAGAACATGAAAGTTAATCTTTACAGTGAGCATATATCGTTAAACATTAGGTGTTTCTAAAAGAAACAGAATTATTGTGAATTTATATCTGTGTTAATTTTGATGTTGTGGCTTATAAATATGCCTTTCACACACGCATTATGATCCAAAGGAAAGGGTTGTCACTTGCGGAGAGTGAAGCTGTCTACCACAATGCTTTGCCCAGAACCGATTGGACGACTGAAAACCTGGCAGATCAAAGTGTGTACATTTCCAAAGAAAGGTACTTCGTGTCCACAATGGAAACAATAAATTTTTCTCCTTCTTATTTTCATAATTAAACCTTTCCAAGTACTAAAAGGCAGCCAAACCACTAAATATCTGTATCATGTTTTGGGTCTAAGATGCTTCAATCTAACTTTACATGGAGACCATTTGCTCTAAATTGATTTCAACACCAAGCCAATAGGTCAGCCCCTAATGATGATGATGCCATTCCAGTGCAGCCTCTCATGTACAAGCCAAAATTAATTAATTCAAGTCCTATGATATGGAAAACAGATGCATCCCTAATTTTGCACAAATAAATTCTTTGTGTAGAGATGGGCTCTGTTTTAATCAAAGAATTACTCTTAAGAAGTTACTGGAAGTTGAAATGGTAAGTTTTTCACAATGGAGCCAGCCTGCAGCAGTGATGACAGAAGCATGAATATACATAACAAATTCCAGCAAAGGCATGGAAGAATGAATTATTTTCTATATCTCTTATTTTGGCTCCAGGCCAGTCCTCAGAGATTTAGATTTGAATCTGGGCTGATCCAACACAGAGCAGACTGAGAAGTGCCAGAATCACATCAAGGTTATTTCTAATCTACAGAATCCCTAGAGATTCCTCCCAGAGGTTTTACATCTCATCATATGTTTGGATTCAGTGCTTTGGCCAGCTTGCAAAATAGCTTACGGTTAGACAGTTCTCTAGAGATACGTTGTTAGGTACATTATTGTTTGGTTACTCATTTCAGCGTTCGTTCAGACATAGAATACTTCCCTTTGCTTGAACGTGGCAGGCTACAACTACAGCAGTAACTGCTTTCTTTTCAGAATTGATGGGTGATAAGCTGAAGATGTTACCACACAATAGGGTAAACTCAAACTATACTAAGCAAAAGTTGATTGTTTGATAATGGCTGCGATTTTTTTCTTTCGAGCAAATATGAGATAACCCATGTTTTATTTGTTTCCTTTCTGATAGACTGAAAATGATGAGAATGGCCAAACAGAAAATTTTTCCATGGACCCACAATTGGAGAGGCAAGTGGAGACCATTCGCAACCTTGTGGACTCCTACATGTCTATAATCAACAAATGCATCCGAGATTTAATTCCAAAAACAATAATGCACCTTATGATCAATAATGTAAGTGATTACAAACTATCTTTAACTTCTAACCATCCGAGTATGGAAATTGAGGACATTTGCTTGACTGTCATTGTGATGATTGAATAACTGAAGTACCTGGGCTTGTAATTTTCCTTTACAAATGTTAAGTGAGAAGAGAACTTAGGAGAGAAAGCAAGACTTGTAGCTAAAGTATTGAAGTGTTCCTCATGGGTTCTTTTCTAGAGGGGTATGAATTTGCTGACAATAAAGCAAGCAAAAATGCTATATTCATGGTCATGGTATAAGTTAACTACAAAACCAACTAAATCAGATGTGCAGGCTCGTTGACACTATACTTTGTCCTACACACACACACACACAATTAGTATGATTTTCACCATGCATAAACTTTGAAATGCTATTTTAACTTGCAAAACAGCATCTTACCTTCTTTGCTCAAATACAAAGTCAGGTTTGTTTTAAGGATGATATAATCACAAATTTCAAAGTATTCTGCTATACTAGCAATTGATAGATTTATATTACCAGAGAGAATCTTTCCTTTTTCAGTTAGCAGTAGACCCCTGGATGCAATATTTAAATTAAGTGGTCTGGTTCAGTTTTTGGTAGTTAACTTTCCATACAAATAATACTAAAAGTTATTAGATAAATTATCTTTTAGATAAGAAGGCCATAATAAGATGTTTTATAACAGGTTTCTCTGAATCAAGTAAAATATCAGCAATTTTTCTCAGTTATTGTCTAAGGATAGTGTTTAAGTCACTGATATACTATGAGCATTGCCAACAAAAAAAAAAAAATCAAGATCAGATAGTAAAGTAGTGAAAAAGTCCCAACGTAAAATTAAAGAGAAACCTGGCTCTTAAACTAGCTCTCCTATAGACTCTGATAATCTAAGGTAGGTTATTTAACCTTCTCTGTGTCTGTTTCCTCCATATGTAAGCTACTGATCATAGCAAGTCTGTCTAACTCGGCGATTTGTTGCAGAAGATAGTAGCCATGTATGACCATTACTGTGGCAAATATAAGTGTAAAAAATCAATATGGCTGCCTGTTTTAGAACCGTGAATCACCCTTACCCATACCCCAAGATGGATTTCATAACTTTACTTTTTTTTTTTTTTTTTTTTTTGCTTTTTGGAGACAGGGTCTCACTTTGTAGTTCAGGCTGGCCCTGAGCTCACTATGGTGCCCAGGCAAGCCGCCGCGAACTCAGCAATCCTCCCGTCTCTGCCTCCCGAGTGCTGGGATTACAGGCGTGAGCCACCACACCCAGCATTATATGTGGTAACCGGGGATCGAACTCAGGTC
>PVIC010017718.1:0-32411 GCA_004025085.1 Thryonomys swinderianus
CCTTCCTTCCTTCCTTCCTTCCTTCCTTCCCTCTTTTCTTCCTTCCTCCAACTCATGATCTCTCAAAGAGTCATCTGTTCACTCCTTGAAATACACTTTATGCTCTTATTCACACACCAGCATCCGGCAGAGCCAAAGGGCTGAGTAAGTTGATGTCTGATGTCCAAGCCTGCACTGACATTTGAATGCACAGAACCATCTTCAATTCCCCTTGCCCAGTGTGTCCAGACTTGTGGGCCGCCAATCCCATGGCTAGCTCTGTTTTTCATACAAAACAGGTGGCCCAGTGCTCACTTCAGCAGCACATTTGCTAAAATTGGAGCAAAGCAGGTGCCCTGGATGGCCTGAGGAATTCAGGCCAACTTTTTTTCACTCTTGGGAATAAAATAGGGAGCTTTCAAACTGAGCTGCAGCAAATGGGGATACTATCACCCTATCCTTGTTGTTTACTCATTATGTGACTGATAGCCAGTCAGGTCACCTCTGAGCCTCAGTTTCTTGCATAGCCAGTGCGTAAGCTGGAGGTGATACTACGTAAATTTCCTCTCACAAACACTTCAGTTTCTTGAGCTCTTTCCTCTGAATAAACTTTTTGAGTGTTCTTCTGCCATCAAAAATTGTACAGTGGAAAACTTAGGTGATCAAGGACCTATTTAAATTTTAGCAAGTATGACCTGAAGGAAAAGCAAAGTTTCACAAGAGTGCAGCCAGAGTTGGTGTTTAAGAGAGGAAAAGCATTCATATAGAGCCCTTAATTGGTAAGTAGGGCAGCTGGAGTTAGGCAGCTAACAAGCTAAACAATTTTGATGACATAAAATTAACACCAGGACATAGGAAAAGCCTGTTTTATTTGTTATTTTATGTGTTATGTGACAATTTAATTAAACTTTGAAGGAATCCAAGCAGTTAATTCCCCAGAGAAATAAACCAAGAATGACATTCAGGCCTATCTCCTAAGGAGTTAGGCAAGGGAGTACTTTTTCATTTTATAATGCTATAAACCTAACTTCTACCTGGAAATTAATAAGTGTGATTAAATATCCTTGGCATTGGCTTCATCTGTTCTCCTTTGTCCTCCAGGGATTGACTGGAAGCCAGTTGGGTGTCTATGTGAAAGACAGTTTAGGTAATTTTCATCATACCTTACAGTCTGGGTTATGATTGTACAATATACACAGCAGGCTCAAAAATTATAGAGATTTTTGTATTCTTTCTAGAAATACTATTGGGCACTGTCTAATGAACAACAGCAGTGGCAACAACTACTCCTACTACTGTCTAGCTTATACTGGGTTTGGTGCTATAAGAAAATCAAGAACACGAGAGAAACCTGCTATAAAACTTTTCACTAGAAACTGCCGTGTGTGAACTTCACTGAGTTTGGAATGATGTAAGCCATGACCAGGACCCTTAGGGCACAGTTCACCCTGGAAACAGAAGCCAGTAGAACTGAAAATGCTTCCAGAGCAACTTTACTATGTGGAGACTCTGTCCTAAGGCATGCACATACAGGTATCCACATGCAAGTGTGACACTCTGGCCTGATCGCATCAACTTGATTGGCTTGGGGACCACCGGGGAGTTGGTGAAGCACAGTTCTGGGTGTCTGGGTGTGTCTGGGTGGTCATGGAGGTGTGATCCCATATCTAGCCTGTCCCCTTCCTTCCTAGTGCTATTCCCTTCTTCCCATCTTTGCCTGACCACACCCATCTACCATGATGCTTCTGCCTTGGAGTCAGCTAACCTCAGACAAAATCTCCTGAATCCATAAGCCAAAGTAAACTCTTCCTCCTTTTGGTCTTAAAAGCTAGGTATTGCATGTTAGTGATGAGGAAGCCAAGGAATACATGTACATATTCATCTTTAAACATCCTTATATGTGTGTTTATTTAGGTATGCAAATGTATGTATATGTGTCATTTGACTAGTGCACATACTTGCATGGTAGACTCCAGGACCTCGGAGTCCAGGATCTCAGTATGTGCCAATGTTTTCCTCCCTCAGCTATGTAGCTGCTCTTAGCTTTTCTGTTTCTCATTTCTGAAAGACAAAAGATCACAGGACTGGTGTCAATATGAAATCCAAAGGGCATGTTCCATACATAATAAACGAGTGCTTGTTATTACTTTGATCAAAGAAGTTCCAACACAGTATCCTAATCCAAAAATGGGTAAAAGGGGATTTACCAAAATGAAATTCTTTATCCTTTGGTCAGAAAAGGTAGTTGGGCTTCTTTGGAATGAGTGAAGACTTAAATTACTCTCAGTTTTATCTGCACAGTCAGTCCTCTGTCTGTGAGTTTTACATCCATACATTTAACCAGCCACAGATTGAACACCCAACTACCCACAAACGGATAATATCTTTTACAAATGCATCTGTACTAAACACGTACAGGTTCTTCTAGTCATTATTCAACACGCTATAGAATGACATATAGTATTACATGGGATTTAGATTGTATTAGATATTATGAGAGATGATTTAAATTGTATGGCAGGATGAGCACAGGCTTTGTGCAAATTCAGTGCAGCTTCCTGTGGAGGTGTCCAGGGAGGACCTGGCCTTGGATGAATTCCCTGTGGATACGGCCCATGGCTGTGCTTTACCTCTGCCATGAGTTGGCTTGTGCATCATCCAACTCTTCAGTGCTACACTTTCCCTGTGATTCCATATTATTTATTCCATCTTATTCAGTCTAGTTTCAGCAGGTTTTGATACTGTAATAACCCAATAAGTACTAGAATGAAGGTAGGGCTATCTAGTTTTATTTATTTATTTTAATTGAAATCTTTATTGGTACATTTTTTATGCAGCTCACAATCACACTCAGCACTGAGGAATTTGTACCAGCATGTGACACGAGTTAATTCTAGTTTTTACCCATATCCCTACCCACCCCAGAACCTCCCACCCCCTATATACATGTACTTCCTTTTGCTTTTCAAATCATATTTATTCTTTCCCCTCATTACTTTCCCCTACCACATTCCCTTTGAATATTTCCTATTTCACAAAATCTATCATACATTCTAAAACTCATTTACATCTACAGGTTCTCATACCAGAGAAAAGATATGGTATTTACATATCTGTGACCTATTTATTTTACTTATTAGTGTATCCTCAAGGTGTGTCCGTTTGCACATAAAAGACTCAAACTTGTTCTCCATTTTATATATATATTTATGTTCATATATATATGTTTATATATGTATATGTATTTTTATATATATATCTGAACCCAGGCTGATGGGAAGAGGAAGGGAATTAATACTAATGGAGTTCCTAATGGGTTCTTAGCAAATACAGTGCAAAGTTTTACCAGTGTATAATCTAGTTAGATCCTCACACTAATTCAACGCATTATATATGATCACTTGTTACTGTGTAAGGAACATAGAATCCAGTTTGCAGGGTTCTCAGTGTAATAATGAGAAGAGCAGCACTTGTTTGGAGAGCCCACACTGGAGTGCTGGGCACTTACTATTTTGCAGCATTTTTTTTTTTTTGAGACAGTGTCTCGCTGTTTAGTTCAGGCTGGCCCTGAGCTCACTATGTAGTCCAGGCAAGCCTCGAACTCAGCAATCCTCCTGCCTCTGCCTTCTGAGTGCTGGGATGACAGGCGTGAGCCACCACGCCCGGCGAGGGCACTTACTATTCATCAATGTCAAAGTCTCTCTCTGTCTCTGTCCCTCTGTCTCTGTCTCTGTCTCAGTCTCTGTCTCACACACACACGTGTGCACACACACACTCTCTCTCACACACACACACACACACACACAGAAAAATATACTAGCCACTATATTAGCCACTTAGCAAGTGTGAAGAGAAGGGCTGGGAGAGAGCATGGAGTTATTTGGACAAGAACCAGAAAGGGTGATGCTCACTCAGCAGCACATGAGTCCTAGTAGGGCATGTTGGCCCCTGAATGGGCTGTCGTGCATAGGGAGGGTAGACTGAAGATAGCAAGATCCTTTAAGAGTTGGTCGCAACAGTTTTGGCAAACGGCACTGAGCACCATGAGGAAGGAGATGACAGTAGCAACCAGCCGAGTAGGGGCGGGACTTCAGAAGAGGCTCTGAAAGCCAAGCTTGAAAAGGCTCAGCTCACAAGTATGTGTAGGACCGGGGGGCGATGTCATCCAAATCCATCAGTTTTACAGTCTAGCTGCCTGGCCGGATAATGGCACATGCTTTACTGATTGAGGATCTCAGACAAAGAATCCAGCAGAGACGCCTAGTGGTTGTCTGGCCTTCCAGAGCTCCTAACTCAGGAAAGAATGGGCTGGACTCAGGTGTTCATTTGCAAATGGCAGGTGCTTGAGCGCAAGTGAGGAGGAGCCCTGGAGGTGGGGCATTAGCTCCGGAAGATAGGAGATGGCGGGCAGCTTTCAGAGCAGCACTGAGGACAAGGTGGGCCCTAGATGTGGCAGGGGGGAGATGCACAGGAGGATTCCGATCTGGCAGAGAGAGAAGGGTGGTGAGCAGAAATGCTCCAGCGTGAGGGAATGGAACTTAAGCTTTGCAAGCTATAAACTGTCCACCCACTAAAGAAGGTCAGTTCTAGAATGGACTAATAAGTCCATTCCAATAGCAATAGCCTTGGATTAAAACTGTCAGTTTGAACTCATGAAAGGAAAACTTCTTGGTTGAGTGGGGCGGCAAGCACTCGACCGGGCTTTGGCTGGAAACACAGTAAGAAAGGTGTTTTTTTTTGCTTTTTGAGATAGGGTCTCGCTTTGTAGTTCAGGCTGGCCCTGAGCTCACTATGGTGCCCAGGCAAGCCGCCGCAAACTCAGCAATCCACCTGTCTCTGCCTCCCGAGTGCTAGGATGACAGGCGTGAGCCACCACACCCAGCATTGTGGTATGCGGCGTTGATTGTTGGTGGGCGTGAGTCTCCACGCCCAGCATTATATGTGGTTACCCGGGATCAAACTCAGGTCCTTGCGCTTGCGAGGCAGGTGCTGGAACCACTGAGCTAACCCTCCGGCCCAGAAAGGTTGGTTTTTAACCTTGTTTGCCTTTGGCCAATCCCACCTCTAACTTTTCTGTCTCTACTAACTCCCACCCAGATGCTGAAATGAAAGAGGTTGATTACTTCCAAAAAGTCTATTTTGGGCTGAGATTTTTATTTACATTAACCTGGATTTGGTTGTTCTTAGCAAAGGTTGTCTGTAATTCAAACAATTGATGCTTCCAAAAATAATGTATGTTTGCTCCAGTGTGAGGAGGCTGTGTTGTTAATTTTAATGATGAGTTCACTGTCTTACACGTGAATTACCAGCTGCTCCTCAGTGGACACCTTTTCCCCTTCTTAGATCTGTGCTCTCTCTCATTCCCCATCCGACCTCTGAGTTCCTGCATTTTCAGGAAGAAATGACCAGGAATTTATTACTGGTGTGAAGAATCATGCGGTGTCAGCATCTGGATCTCTCTCTTTCAGTTTATGAAAAGAAAACAGCTCTTATTTATTTATTTTTTTGCTTTTTGAGACAGGGTCTCACGTTGTAGTTCAGGCTGGCCCTGAGCTCACTATGGTGCCCAGGCAAGCCGCCGCGAACTCAGCAATCCTCCTGTCTCTGCCTCCCGAGTGCTGGGATGACAGGCGTGAGCCACCACGTCCGCCATTGTGGTATGCGGTGTTGATTGATGGTGGGCGTGTCTCCATGCCCAGCATTATATGTGGTTACCAGGGATCGAACTCAGGTCCTTGTGCTTGCGAGGCAGGCGCCGGAACCACTGAGATAACCCTCCGGCCCAAACAGCTTTTATTTTTGACGCTGAGGAAGGATCGGGATGGGGACAAAGAGTTGTACGGAGAAGCATGAGTGAGGAAAGAGATAAGAGGAACGGAGCGTTGTGAGGGAGGTGGAGAAAGACGCCAAGTGCTTTGGGAAGAGAGAGGAAGATACGGGCGCAGGGCTGGGGGAGAGAGGTGCGTGCTGTGAACAGGGGCCAAAGACGCGTGGGCAGGAGCGAAGGGTTAGCATTTTCAGCTGGACGCAGCAGCCTTGTTCCATGACGCACGCGTGGCTACTTAGGAACCCCAGCAGACCAGGTCTGCGAAGATAAGAGACAGTCTGTTGGATGCTTAATGATTTATAACAAGTACACGGGAATGCCATTAAAAGCTAATTTATCACCCACAGGCTGGGGGATTTGCAAACATCTGCTCTCAACAGGCCCTCTTGGGAAGAGCATTTCTAAGGCTGGATAGTTCCGCTGAAGGCTTTGCATGTGGGACTGAGGACATGAGTACTAGCATTTAGGTCACTGGCTTTCCAGCCAAAGTGATTAATTGGAGTGGCGTGGAAATGCTTTTGGACCAGCTTCACTGAGGCGCTGAAAACTTTTCCTACAGCTGGCTGCTTGTGGACTTAACATGCAGATTAAGACATGGCTCGCTCTCCTACCCTCCAGGTCTGGTTCTTCGAGATGACTGAGTTTCTTAGGAATGGCAGCTGCACACTTTTTAGTCAGGGCTTGTGACACTCTGTGAGAGGCAAACCTCAATACAAATGAGTTCTCAATCTAAATATGTTTATTTCTTGGTTTTGATTTGACAGTATCACATGTTCTTCTTTCATAATTGACCTTGGCCACCTTCCTAACCACGCAGACAGTTTCACCGTGCACAATTCTTAAATCTATCATTCCACGTAGACTCTCACAACTGAGGATATCTAGCCTTGTGGTTACCTCGGAGTTAATTCGGGGGCGTGGTAGGTAATGGTCAGTTGGCTTGTGACTACCTAGGTCTTGTGGGTCCAATTGTGCTTTCCAATAAAATGTTAAAAGTGTTAATCCTCAAGTATTCCTGAAAGTGACCTTATTCAGAAAGGGAGGTAATTTAGGTATAATTAAGATGAGGTCATACGATAGAAAAGATCTAGCCTAGTACAATACTTCTTATGTCATTATAAGATGAGGAGAGACACTAAGGGATGAGATAGAAAGGTGATGTCAGAGGCAGAGATTGGAATATTGCATGTACATTCCAATGATGGCTGGTAAAATCCAGGTGTTACAGCTTGTGTCTAGCTGTGCCCCTGAAGCTTCATGCAGTCGAAGGGAGAGAGTTTCAAAGGTGGTTCGATTAGGGTATCTGATACGGGGGTAAGGTTGTTGCTAAAGGAAGCTTCACCCTGGGTATGGATAGCGCCAATAGAGAGTTTATAGTTTGGATGTAATATAAGGAATTAAAAAGGGAAGGCCAGCTGGTGCTGCTCTCTGCCTTGGCTGCTTGCTATTCCTTCTGCCCACCATGCTGTGGACTGTTTCTCCTCTGTATGCCCCACTGCCGTGCTGTCCTGCTTTGCAATCTGCTGACTCTGCACTGAAACGTTGACAAGTGGTGAGCTGTAGTAATCCTGTCTTCCCTGAACTTTGAGTGTTGCATATTTTGTCTTGGCAATGAGAAAAGTATCTGAGACGGTAGAATAGGCAAGGATGAATTCTTTTCCTCAGGTTGTGGAGGTGACACAGATTTGCTATGAAATTCTAACTATAGTCTAAAAGATTTCTGTTGTTCTAAGACACCCATTTGGAGTACTTTGTCAGGGAAACCCTTCAGATCTACCATTGCTATCTTACTTTGCTTAAACACAATTTTCTTTTTCACACATCATGGAAATCTGCTTGGTCAAGTACAGGGATGAACTGAAGTCATTACAGTATGAGAACTTATCCATCATCGGGTGATGAGAGACCAGTAGATAAAGCCAACTCATTAACCGGGAGGATAATTTTGATGGGTTTTACAGACCTCAGTGGGACCCAGAGGGACTGAGCTCTACCAGGGAGGTGAAAGTGGCATAAGCCAAGTCCAATTATGAAGGATGTGGTTGGATTATAGATGAACTTGGAAGGAAATGCCAGTGATATTTCCTGATGAGTTCGTTGGCTCATGTGAACAGAACTATTCATGGAAGATTCCAAGGATTTAATCTGAGCAATGGGAGAGAAAATAGAGCTTTCAATTTAGATGAGAAGTGATGTAAGCAGAATAGGTTTTTCTTTTCTTTGTTGAGCACATTTCGATTTGTAACTTGCTCTAATACAGTGTTATATAAAAGGTCCACACGTTCTTTGATACTCTTTCCATTAGAAATAACCCTAGGCTTCATTCCAGTGTCTTCTATAGTCAGCCACGTTTGTGCAATTAGTTCACACCCCTGGAGTGAAAATATGTTTCCCTCTTACTTTGGATGGTTTCTGTGTCATCTTCAGGGGCAGCATTCACCCCCTAGTATCACTGACACCTTTGGAAATAAAACTTGCTGATACTCTGCTAACTCCTGAGATTTGGTGGAGGAGAGTAAAATAAGAAATTAAGGGTAGGTCGAAAGAGCTCAGCAACTTGAAACTAATTAGAAGTAATCTCCCTCAATTTATAGAAGACAAAATTGAAACTAATGGAAGAAATGTGACTTGGCCAAAGTTAGTGTCCACATATAAAAGTGGTTAAGAGCTTGGGACGAAGTCTTGGACCTACTCCTTCCTGATTTATGTACCTTGAACAGTTTCCTTAAGAATTGCTCCCATTTCTTATAGTTTGTAAAATGTTACAAGTAACTCTTCCATGGGTTGTTATTATCTTAGGTCATAATTTAACACTCAACACACTGTCTGGTAGATCTAAAACACTCTCCCTTTAATTATTAGGTCCCAGCTGGGCTGTTGCTGGAACAGAAAAGAATAAAAAGACAAAGTCCTTTTTTCCATGCAGCTTATATTCTGGAAGGAGACAGACCATCCATTTAAAAACAAAAGAATATATGATCTAAAGCTGAGTAATAATGATATCTACAATTAAAAAGTAGGTAGGATAAAGAGCTAGAGTTATGGGTGTCCTATCTGGGTAGGTTGCCTAAAGAAGGTACCTTTCATAAGGTCCTGTTTGTCTACAGTCAGAAAGGGAAGACAATCATCATAACCATCATCTTCATTACAGCTGGAATTGCAATGCAGTTGAAACCAAGGTATCACTATTAGCAACACCATGCTACCCCTGGAGACTGAGTACACAAAGAGAATTTGTATGTGAGCAACACAAAACATTAAAACAAGCTGAACAATAAAGCTAGATTCTCTGCTCTTACCCTAAGACAGAAAAGGTAGACTTTCTTTTGAGATTATATAAAATGTTTGGAAGAGTGAATATTTCTGATTCCTCTATCTATGGTGGCCTACAAAATGCCACTGCAGAATCTTTTCCTCCTTGGCCAAATAAGTGTGGAGGAGGATCTCCAATGGTAGCATTTGCTGGAGAACAATCAACTCAGTGCATGGGTTGGGGCCACAGGATTTAGGACCAGAGGAAGGTAATTTGAATTCTAGTTCCAGCACCTGTTGGCTCTGTGCCTTTGGTAAAGGGAAAATGCTAAAACATAAGCTTCAGAGAGGCAGGTCTACCTGGTTACCTGAGACCATAGAGGGACACAGTGGATCCATGAATATGTAACTAAGTAAATTTCCTTGATGCTTCTCAACTTTGGTCTCTGTATTTTAAAATGGGAATGATAGGAGAAACGCTACTTCTCTGCTCATTCTGGTACCTACTACTCCCACATGGCCAGGCCTCTGGCATGAACTGAGCTTGGGTCCTGAGCTCCCTCATGATCACAGTGGGAGGAGGAGCCTGCGGAGATCCCATCTTCTCTTCTGCTCACACTGTCGTTGCGTCCTGGCCTCTCATGGGATCAGCACGTGAGGAGGAGCCTCTAGAGACGCCATTTACTTGTTGATGCACACTGATTAAGTGAGGCTTACTATACTGCTGAAGCTACTATATAGATCCAACACAATCCCAATTGAAATTTCAACAGCATATTTCACAGAGCTAAAGAAAATAATCCACAAATTCATTTGGAACCACAAGAGACCTAGAATAGCAAAAACAATCCAAGGCAATAAGTTTATGGCAGGGAGTTTCACAATCTATACTACAAAGCCAGTGTGGTAAAAACTGCGTGGTATTGCCAAAGAAACAGACCCAGGTAGCAGTGGAACAGACTAGAAGACACAGAAACAATCCCAGGTATACTGTCACCTCATCTTTGACAAAGGAGCCAAACTCCTTCAACGGAGGAAAGAAAGTCTCTTTTAAGAAATGGTGCTGAAAAAACTGGGTTTCAATTTGCCAAAAACTAAAGCTAGATCTCTTTCTCCATGCACCAAACTAAAATCAAAGTGGATTTAAGACCTAAATATTAAAACAGAAACACTAAACCTGCCAGAAATTTGTTTACGTAGAACTCTTGAAGACATTGGCATAGGGAAAGACTTTATGAACAAAATTTTAGCAGCATAAGAACTAGCAGAAGGAATCAACAATTGGGATCTCATCTTAGTAAAAAGTTTCTGCACAGCAAGAGAAACCAACAAACAAAGCAAAAAGATAACCTACAATATGAGAAAGAATTTTTACCAGCTATTTCTCAGACAAAGGATTACTGTCTGGAGTATATAAAGAATTTAAAAATATCAGCCCTGACAAATTTAAAGATCCAATTCAAAAATGGGCATCTGAAATGGACATTTTTTTCAGATGAAGAAGTAAAGGTGGCACATGAAGAACACATGAAGAAATGTTCAGCATTGCTGATCATGCTACAGATGCAGATGAAAACAGCATTGAGATTCCATCTCACCACAAAGAATGATGCTACCTCAAAGTCAACCAATAACAAATGCTTGCAGGCCTGTAGGGAGAAAGGAACTCTTCTCCATTGTTGCTGGGAGTGTAGACTGGTATGACCACTGTGGAGATCATTGTGGATATTCCTTAAAAAATTAGGATTCAAGGTCCCATTTTATCTTGCTATTCCCATACTAGGGCATATATATGAAATAATGAAAAGAATCATATCACAGCAACATATGTGCACCCATGTTTATAGCAGCTCAGTTTGTGATAGCTAAATCTTAGAAACAGCCCAAATGTGCATTTATGGGGGACTGGACAAAGATTTTGTTGTTGTTGTTTTATAAAATGGAGTATTGTTCAGTCATAAAGAATGATAAATTTGAGTCATTTATCATCAGATGGGTGCACCTTGAAGACATACTAATAAGTGAAGTAAATAGGTCATAGATGTGTAAATACCATATCTTTTCTGTAGTATGAAAAGGTGTAAGTGAAGGTGTAAATGAATGCCAGAAGGTAGGATAGGTAGTGTGGAATAGAAGGAAAATGTGCAAAAAGGAAAAGGGAAAGGGCAGATAGGGAAAAATAAAGAAAGGCAAGAAAAAATTTGATAGTAAAAGAAAGGAAACAAAGTTTATGTGTATAAGGACTGGGGATTGTATTTAGGGCAGGGAAAAGGGGGAAACATGAGAATCAATATGTGTCATGTTCAGGTACAAATTCTCAGTGTTGAATGTGATCATGATGTGTGTATAAAATATATCACCAAAAAGAACAAGAAGGTGATTAAAATATAAAATGGGAATGAAAGTATTTTAGCTTTTGTGAATTAAGTGAAATAAAGATTTTGCAATGTTTAGCAAAATGTCCAGCACACAGGAAACACACCCAGTATTTATAAAAAGGAGGCAACTGTGAATGAGTAAAAACTTTGCAAGTGGAAGAATATAAACAAATTGGATAAAGCAAGGAATAGACAAGTATTGAATAATAATATTTGGAAATAAGTAGAAAATAAAAAGCAGACTGTAGTCATGAATTCCCAGTCTGCCAGTATTCAAGAAAGTTCCCTGGAACCTTTAGGTAAAAATAAGATTCAGATTCAGGTGGCATTTAGGAAGCATCACCTATCTATACAAGCAACTGCTCTATAAGGGCACAATCTGTAATTTCTTTGGAAAGTAACTTAGTCATCTGGGCATAGCTGTGTACAGACCTGACCAAACACCGAAGTAGCCCTTCAACCTAGAAGATAGGAATGTTGTATTGACTTCTAGGGTAGATTAGTTTTTATGTCTCCTTCCCAGCATGAAATTAATGTTTTTAGGCAGGATTTTAGGTATCTTCTTCAAAATTATTCTTCTAGTCCTTGTATTTTCTTATTTATCAAGTATAAGATAAAAAAGAGTTCTGCCATCCTTGCAGAACTCTTTAGAGAGGATAACAAACATCATAAAGTGTTTACAAGAATAAATCACCAAACATAATATTATCACTACTATAAATGGAGATAATGATGCATACAAATTGAATTTCTAAAGGAATATTACAAGTTAATTTTGGTTTTTCTCCTGTACAATATATCACACGCACAACGCTGAGATCCTGGCTCTCAACACTCAGTTGCAAGAACTTAGTCTATCCATAGTCAACAGTCTGATAAAGGCCTTGCTATGTCAAAAGAGCATTTGGGTCCATTTTAGAATTTGTAGTTCATAACAATGTTGACAAATCACAGTGATCATTTCTTTGAGCATGTGAGGAAATAAAAAAGGAGCAAGATGAGACAATTTGACCGATGTCCTGTGCTCCTACGGGACAGGTAGGGTATAGTCATAGCACTTTGAGCAGTGGATGTTATGGCTAACATTTCTTCTCTGCTTCACTGTTAGCCTCTCAAAAGCTCGAGGGGCTTGATTAGGATGATTATTTGTAATGTGTGTTTACATGATTTCGTTAGATTCTGAAGGCAGATATGAGGAACAATGACCCCTTTTCTTTTGTTGAAATTATATTTATGGAAAATAAAGCCAAGAGCCCATTAAAGGTGTATTGATCCGAATGCACTGTGAAATTATAGGATGTTGCAAAGATGACCGTGTTAATTGGACTCCGTAGGATTTACAGGACTTAATCAATGCAGGACTTAATTATCGGAAATTAGAAGAGGTTGGCTTGAACACACTTTAAGAAATGGGTGTGATATCTTTTCCTTTATCTTGTTCCCATCTTCTACTCTGTCTAGTGCGATCTGAGCTGCTTACCCCCAAAGGATTGCTTCAGTCACCTTTCTTTTTTTTCCTTCCCAAGGATGTTTGCTTTAGTCACTGGGCAGCGCAGCAGGACACAGGAAGGGTGGGGGGTGTAGTGGACAGTGCAGTGGTGCTGCCTGAGGCAGCAGCTCCTTCCCTTCCAGCGCCCTTCCCCTCCTCTAGGGGCAGCCACAGCTCTGCTACTCACCAGCTGGCCTCGGACTTTCACAGGCCTGCGGTGGAGACCACCGGATTCCTACTGTCATCAGCCCAGAACACGTCATCGTTCTTTGCTGGCTTTGCTTCACCCGAGCCTAGCTGCCAAAGTTCTGGCACGAAACGCTTCCCCCGCTCTCTGTGCTGCGTGTGGCAGCTACTTCCCACTGGGAATCAGTTGTGAGGGTGGATGAGAGAAGCAAAATTATCTTGCCTCAATTATATCCGCTCTGACCTAGAAAAGCATCCCCTCCGATAATTAAGGTGAGCAGGCAGCGGGAGTTCAAAGCACATGACACGCAGAGCTTGTTACACCCCTGTGAAAGCTTCAGTGGGGGGGGGGCTGAGGTATCCACAGGAGGCGGCCTCCTATCCACCGGCTCGGCTACGGGGATGACAGAAGAGCGTCCACAGGGGCACGGCACGGGGGCGCCCAGGCTCTGTCACAGACTTTTCCTGGTCTCCAGTCCCTGGGCATTTCAACCTGGAAGCACAGGAAATTAGAGGAAGTTATGAATAACCCTTGAAAGTGGAAAGGCAGCCAAGGATTTAAGCAGTAGTGGAAATCACAGGGAAGACATTTATAGCGAATCCCGTTTTCAACTTATGTATTTATTTTTGCTTAAGTATGTACCACTGCAAGTATTCATTTATTTATTTTGCAATGCTGAGGACTGAGCTCAGGTCCTTCTCACTGAAGTACTCCCCAGACCTATCTATCTATTTACTTAGAGACCGTGTCCTTGGTGTCACTAAATCGCCTAGGCTGAGCTGAAATGGCCAGTTCTCCTGCCTCAGCCTTCCAGAGTGCTGTGGGTAATTTCACATACCATCTCGTGTTTAATAAGTTTCTGCTGGCTGTGATTTTAATAAGGACTGTGGAGTTATAAAGAGACCCTCGGTTTGTGTAGTGCTTTTCCAATGTTTCCACTGTTCCAAGATAAACTACCTTGCTGAGAATCCTCATTACATTTCAACTAGGAGCCATGAGTGTGATTATCATGCGAGATTTGGAGAAGAGGTGACCATTTGTCTCAGTTTGTGTGGGACTGTTGGACTTCCCTGAACATAGGATTTCAGTCTTAAAGCCCAGACCTGGGCGAACGGGCTTTTTTGCTCACTTCAGTGGGGTGGGCAGTGGCAGGTGCCAGGATGGCTCCATACTCTCCTGCCTCCTCCTATGACTTTTATGTCCTGTGGGTCAGGTGTGCCCTTGGCTCCTTCTGACATCTGCTGTCAGAATTCACCAGCACGTTCGGATATATGCTCCTGCCCATCGTGTCCACCTTCTGTCCTTCAGAAAGGAGCCCATGAACTCTGTTGATTACAAGCTTCTAAGTCACATGTCTATTTGTCCGCACTACAAATGCCCACAGTTATATAAAGTCAAATTTTGACAGTAAATTGCTTTATGCTCCTGTGTGCTCGTGGATCTCACTCTTGGTCCTTCTTACTAACTGAACTGGCTGGTGCATGTCCATCGACAAGTCGAGTGAGTTCTCTAGTTCACATAGGAAAGAGCCTTAGAGTTGTACTCATGCCACCACGCCACACACACACACCTCTGGCAGCTGTCAGAATTACTGATGTGGACCCAGCACAGGAAGCACCTGTAATATGTACAGAATCTGGAAGGGGGAAGAATTGTCGAGTCCAGAATTAATGACTTTGCTGTTCAAAATGTAGTGTTTTCTAGATATCCACACACCAAATTCTTTATTCGGAGAAGTGGGCCCTTTATGATCTTGTCCTTCCAGGTCTCCCTTGCCTTATCTCCCTCGCTCTGGTCTTCATTTCATGCTCCAATTATGCATACTCATCTACTATCCTTTCTACCTGTATGGCTAATTCTGGTGTGATTTTAAGCAAACAAACAAGTCAAAGGACAAATGAAAACACCAAAGAACTCTGTGGTCATCTGTTCCAGGGCCTGTTACAATATAAATGGTAATGATGGCAGGTACCTTAGGCTATTCTCTCTCTCTCTTTTTTTTTTTTGAGACAGGGTCTCACGTTGTAGTTCAGGCTGACCCTGAGCTCACTATGTAGCTCAGGCAAGTCTTGAACTCAGCAATCCTCCTGCCTCTGCCTCCCAAGTGTGGGGAGCTATTCTCTTTTCTTGCATTGTATTTCTCCCACTGTCGACCTACCAAAGTGTATTACTATCTTTTCCACTTTTCCAAGCCACTTGAGGATTCCTCAGAAAATCTCTGCTTCTTCTTCTATTATCACTACTAACTGGTACTAGGAATACTAGTCGTAGTGGTGATAATAATAATAGTTGAATAGAAGGGGTGATTACTATATATAGCCAGGAACTGGGATAAAGTCTTACGTATCATCAACCTGCATAAACATTTGTCCCCCTGACATTCGAAAGTAATAGTATAATCATCACACTTTGTACATAAGGAGCACTCAGGCTCGGAGGGTTTAAGTAGCTGTTCTAAAGCCTATGGCACTGGCAAATGTACACCTGGGATTTGAATCACAAAGTGTGATTCTAGAGATTCAGTTGACAACCCTTGTGCGGTGTCCTCCATCACGGTGATCACTGCGTGTGGTAATTATCTGCTTACAGTTGGGTGACTTAGCCACTTGGTAGGCTCGTAAATGAGGGGCATCCATATGGGATCGCTTTCGTGTTTGCAACTTTAACATCGTGTCTGATAGAAGGCAGGTGTTTAATAAAATTTTTTCCGAGGAATGCATGAATGGTAAGATGGATGGATGACAAGAACTGGCCTAAGAGAGCGTCTCGTCTCATTTAATAGATCCAAAGTGACAAACCTGGAAGAGGTGACCCGAAAAGCTGCCTTTCCAGGGTTCTAATCCTGGGTCTCTGACAGCCCAGCAGCCTTGTATATCAGTTAACAAAATAGAAAACAAAGGAAGTTAGTAAACAAGGCAGCATGTCAACAGTGCAAATGTCAAAAGAAAGGAGTGGCCATTTGGGTAACTTTCCCTCTTCCGTTTAATATTTCTTAACTTTAGGCAACTTTCTATTCTTATGTAAAAAGAAAAAAAATGTGGTGACCTTGATAATTAACGTACTGGTTTTAGCTGCATAGTGTGTGAAACTATAAGGAGAAAACCCATGCTGTGTTTCCACATCTCTTCTGTTGCTGTGTTTTTCTCTTACTGATTCTTGGGAATCAAATTATCCTTCCTTCCTTTCAAACAAAAGAAGAAAAACCTGTGCCCAAGTAATCACTGCCCTGAGTTTTATTTTTCTTAATCTAATTCTATGCCATTCTGCATAGCTCGGACCCTGAAAATGCAATAAACATAGAGACTAAAGTGTAGTTCAGGACTCATTGATGAGCATAATGATTCTAAATGTATTGGTTATAAAATAAATGCCCTAATTTTTTTTTTTTTTGAGACAGGGTCTCACTTTGTAGTTTAGGCTGGCCCTGAGCTCACTATGTAGGCCAGGTAAGACTCTAACTCAGCAATCCTCCTGTCTCTGCCTCCCGAGTGCTTGTATTACAGGCAGTGAGCCACCATGCCCAGCACTGTGGTATGTGGTATTGATGGCTGGTGGGTGTGAGTCACCACACCCAGCATTGTATGTGGTTACCGGGGATTGAACTCAGGACCATTGCGCTTGCAAGGCAGGCTCTGGGACCACTGAGCCAAATCTCTGGCCCACAAATGCCCTAATTTTGCTTACTCTTCATTTTTTTCCTCAAAAACAGAAAAAAATAATCCCTACAGTGCTTCAGGGAATTAGATTTTGCAGTTCTCCTCACTTGGAACACATAATGAGTTTCAGCCAAAGATTCTGCCGTGAGACTAGCAAGAACACCATGTCCACTGTCATGAGGATGTGCTGCTGACAGTGTCACTGGTGGGTGCAAATAGCGAGCCTGTTGAGAGCCCCTGATAATGAAACTGCTTTTTTATTTATTTACCAGATATTTTTGGCCCTTCATTTTCTAAGACATTACTCATTAACCAACTGTTGGGCAAATTACTGGTCATTTATTTAATTGGAAAAGAGCACACTACCGTGAGTCATCATATCTGCATCCTAGACTGAGCTCTTGCATGAAATAACTGGGAGACACTGAAAAAATCATGCATTGTCTGGTAACCTCATGATTGATCTTACAATAAAAATGAATCAATGTAGACTTTAAAAGATTGATAAAGTCTGTTTCCATGTAAACTTATAGGTGTTTCCGTGTAAACTTATAGGTTGGGATTAGCTGAATGTTTCACACTATGGTTCGTGGACTGAGTGGGATCTTGAAATCTATCCTTGGAGTGGCTGAATATTCTGGAAGAATTTTTAAATTTCATGTTTTTATTTAGATGAATATTTATGAAGAGCTAAACTGATATGTCATCTATATGATTGATAACCAAATTCTTTTTATAATTATGTCCCAGCATAACATTCAGATTAACTATGTCAAGTGAAAATTTTTAATGCCAAAGTTTCAAAATATTTTTTTTTATTCTATTTCTTTTTAGGCTCCATAAAAAGTCTTAAATTTGGCCAGAGATTTAGCTCAGTGGTTCCAGCACCTGCCTTGCAAGCGCAAGGTCCTGAGTTCAGTCCTGATCCTGGTAACCACATACAACAATGCTGAGCATGGTGACTCACGCCCACCAGCACTCAGTACCACATACCACAGTGCCGGGCGTGGTGGCTCATGCCTGTCATCCCAGCACTTGGGAGGCAGAGACCGGAGGATTGCTGAGTTCCAGGCTAGCCTGGGCTACATAGTGAGCTCAGGGCCAGCCTGAACTACAAAAGTGAGACCCTGTCTCAAGAAAAAAAACAAAAAAAGTCCTAAATTTGAGAATGAGTGGTCTAGAAAGCCAATGTCTCTGTAGCATTTGCTGGTTTTCCTGACATAAGTGAAAGTGACCCATGTTATTTGCTCATATTTTATTCACTTGTGTTTATCAGGTGATTTATGGGACACACACAGCAAGTGTGATGTAGTGCTGGTCACTGAAGTAACAGAGTAAAGGACCCCATGGGTCACAGCATGGATGGGGAGGTACACATGTTTGTAGCGTGACTGGACATGCAAGTGTAAGTTGGAAATACTGTAGATTTACACACACAATCAGTCTGCATACCTGGATCGTCAAGACTGTACCAACTCCTTGGCCCATTCATCCTGGGTCCTCAGAGAGCTAAGATCTGAGGGACCTGGGCTCGGTCTTCATTCCTGTTCAGGGACTCTCAGGAGAGCAAAATGAGCTGTTCTGCAAAATGGCCTTGAAAATGAAGGGACTTGTGCTTCCTTCCCTACAAGTAAGAACAACTTCCACTAACTAATTTTATTTAAGCTACATTTTTCCATGAAAGAATTTATAGCAGTGTATCACCAAAGTCATATACTAAAAATAGATCTGATAAAACTGGGGAAGGGAGGAAAAGGAAGGTGTTTTTCAGCCTACTGGGAAATGAGGCACAGGTGTCGCCAGGCACCTACCTCGACCTTGGAGCCCTGCAGCCTGGGACTAACCCCAGCCCCAGGAGGCTCATGCTTCTTCACTTCCTGACCCATTCATTTTTCTATCTGCAGAGTGACCCAGTTTTTCTGCTATAAGGGAGCCGTGAGTTAAGGGTATCTAAGAAGGATAATAAAAGATTACAGTGTGTTTTTACATAAGTAAACAGATTTATAATAGACAAAGACCCGCTAACCCTCCTCGAAATACTCCCTTTTATTTCAAACATACTTATTCCAGCATTCTGTCACTTCCTAGAGCAGTTCTGGAAGTTTTCCTTCCTGAGAGTCTTGAGAAGGTGTTATCAAAACTATTGCATCATCAGTCCCATTTGGCATGATGAATGGTGCTCCTGAGGGCCATCCAGTGGAAGAGCAGGCTTGCAAAACCATGACAGCGTGTCTATCTACTTACTCATTGGATCTGGCACCCTGTGACTTCTGGCTCTTCCCTAAAGTAAAAATGACCATAAAAGGTAATTGACTCAAGGCAGTAAGGCAGCTGTGAAAGCACAACTGAAGACATTCATGAACGAGGATGTCCAGAGCTGTGTCAGAAAGGGGCAAGAGCAACGGGATAGATAACTGTGTTCAAAGAGATGGAGACTATTTGGAGGGAGACTAAAGGCAGTGTGTCTGTTACTGATGTTTTAAAATTTAAACATTCATGATCATTTTTATCACAATTCATAGAGATGGATCCTCTAAGGGATTCTGGTTTCCTTTTCCACACATAAGAAGTTTTAAAGTTTCCATTATAATCAATGACGAGGAAAAGACTGAGCTGACAAAGTTTTACAGATCTTCTTGGATAGTAAGATAGAGGAGGACTCAAAACTATGCCTAAGATTGCACGTAGATGGACACAGGAACTTGCAGCTTGCTTGGCAGATTCCTGAGCAGATATCCCCATAAAACCAGTGCTGCCTGAGGACATATAAAGGTGATCACTGGTGAATTTTCAAGGGTCGAGGGTGAACAAGGGTGAGGGGTAAAACCTCCAGGGCCTGATCACAAGAAAGTGTCACCTTTAGGTGAGTTTTAGCTCCAGAAGTTCTTCTAGGTCCTTGCACTATATGAGACGGATCTTTTGACCCCTGTAGGGGTAAAGGAAAATGAGCCACTGGGAAATTAGCCAGTTCCTTTGTTCTCAGGAAGGTCTCCCCTCAGGGGAAATGAGTGAACCAGAACCAGCTTGAGCTGGGGGTAAGGAAGCCCAAGCCATCCTATCCTACCCCAGGGTATGGAGTCACTCAGTCTGGCTGTGTGATGACCGGGGGACAAAGTAAAACTGAGAATCACTCTGACATTCCCAGGTCAGGGCCACATACTCCCTCAAGTTCTGAGAACTTATCATAGGAGTACAGAATATTTCCCGTGCCATCCACATCTTACCACCACTTATTGGAGGTTTATTTATATCAACTCAAATATGAAGGCAAATAAAATGAAGGATAGCAACGATGTGTGCACAGGAGAAAAGAATTAGGATTATTTTGTTGTTATAAACCGGTCCACCTCTGAAGAGGTGCAGTGTTATTCAAAAGTTCACTTGGATTCGTTGTAAATATATCAGGAAAACTCTAGCATGACTGCAAAGCTTGAAAAGAACAGTGCCCCCGATGAACAAAGAAAGAAGACACAGTGGAATCGTAGAAAATGGAGAAATGTCAGGGAATAACTTCCATGAATCCTAATGTGTAGCATTTCCTTTCCATGTTTCTGGCCTCAGAAGTCACATGTCTCTGAGTTGGCCCTTTGTCTTGTTCAGAGTAATCTTTCATTAAGATCTCAAGTTAACTGAAGATCCTGGGACCTTTATGTGCTTGCTCAAAACCCTGTAAGACAGAATAAACCCTTCAAATTTTGCTGGTGTAAAAGTGAAGGTGTAAATACACACAGAGATAGTCATTTTGAACATAGGAAAATTACCTGTCTCTGGTGCTTATGAATGCCTTTCCTTGCCCAGTCGTTGCTTCCTCCACATTCTGAATTGATTGCAAACCTTTACTTTTCACAGGCATGTTGCCTTTGAGGACAAGTCAGAAGGTAACATGTTGCCATATTCAGCCAATGACATGAGTGAGGAGTGCTTTTGTGAGATTTTCTTTTTGAGAGCCCTGGGCAGCAACATTCACTGTATTTTTGATTATATACCTTGTGAGATACTCAAGAAAGAACACTTCCGGAACTGCTTCAGAAAGCAGCAAGAATGACAGGTTAAATATGTTTTAAGTCAGAGCTAGTATTTTGAGGCGAATCAGTGGTAATGTGTCTCTTATTGTAATAATATTTTAAAAATGTAAAGACTCACTGTATTTTCTAAACTTTGATCAAATATTTGCTGTGGCAGCAGTGGAAAACTAGCATGCTGTCTCAGAGAGGGCCAGTCTACCCCACAGCCTGAAAGCCTGTGTGCTGTGCATCTTGGTCACATTTGCCCTTTTGAAAGTAAAACATTTATAACAGAAGCCCATGATCACTACTATCTTCCACTGGCCGTGCTACTGGTCCTAAAGGTCCTCAAAGATATAGAAGCCTCTGGATCTGATCAATAGGTGCAAAAATCAGTACAAGAAAATATTAAAGAGAAAAATGTGGCTCACGTTGCAGAAAATATTATTCCAGACAATTCTGTATGTGTGTTAGGTGCCAGATAAAAAGTTACAGCAGGAGTACTTAGAAACAAAAGTGGGTGTGCTTCCTATGTGTCGGGGCACAAAGGCAGCTGAAATATTCATAAAATCTCTTCAATAAAACTGAATTCTAAGGTATTACCTAAATCTTCTTTTCCTTAACCTTAAAACTGTTTTCATATTTATATTTTATTGCTTCAAATACTTCAATCTATGGGAAATCTTTGGTAAAAAATAATGACAAAAAATGTTCCCAATAACTTTACACAAAACATGGCCCAACAAAGTTCTTCAACACACACGAAATAATATAGGAATGTTCAGAGATCTCAGGGAGCAAATTGCTGTACAAGATTCATAGTTTTTCATTTTAAACTTCATTTTAAAACAACACAAAATTTTTTCATAGGTGCTGGGAAGAAGCCTAGGGCCTTATACTTTCAGCAATGTTCAGGGGCAGCTTGGTTTTCTTCACCTTGCTCCTTGGTAAAACAAAGAAAAAGAGGGGAAAAGTGACCCCAAGTCTGAACCTTCATCACTCCCAAAATGAACTTTCATGTTTGATGTTTCACTATGTTGTACATACCGCCTACGTGGTTTGCAGCATTACAGTCATCTTGAATGTGTTTGTTCACTTGAACTTGAGAACCCTACATGATGAGTTTTGCATGTTACTGCAACACCTTTGCAGGATCATTTCTAATGCCTGCCTAATATCATCCCAAGTAGACACTAACAGATTTAATGAGCTGTTGTTCTCTTTCTATCAGACATTATGTTCCTTCCAGAACTTCTGTGAATGTCATTGCCAAGCACATAGCATGTATTATTTCGGGGAGATACTTCTTTGGGATAGATTCTTCCAGTGTTATTCCTGGACACCAGATTAGAAATGCTTTGAGCTTCTGATAGCTCCTGCTGACTTACTCAGGAAGTGCTGGCTGCAAATGCCTCTGTCCTTGCACATCACCACTTACCAGACAAGATCTCCCAGTAGAGCGTGGAGCTACTGCTGAGCATTCCGCTTGTACCAGACATGGTGCTCCTCACTGAGTTTTTGCAGAGACCTCGTCAACATGTCTATTATCATGGTCTGACTTCATGTAGGGTTTTGTTAAGTGCTTCACAGTCTTTATCTCATTCAGCCATCAAAATGGCTCAGAGAAGATGCGATGTCTTCATCTTAGGTATTAGCAGTACTGAAGTTACAAAGTGGTTAAACAACTTTTCAAGTAGAAGCTAAAAATGGCAGGGGTCGTACTTGAACTCTAGTCTACTTCACTTTATGGTCTCTGCTTTTACCACATATTGCACTTTTTCTTCCTGCTCTTCACCAAGCTTCTATTTTTAGAAGTGTCAGGAGACAAGAGCAGCAAACACATCCTAAAATTGAAACGTAGAGGATGCGATAGGGGCCTGAGCACTAGTCACAAGTCTTTTTGACAAGCCGTAATTCCTATCTGTTGCCCAGACTGGTCTATAAATGTCAGCCCGGTTATTGTTTTCTGTGAAATGTAACCGGAGAGTAAATCCAGGGAGAACCGGGCATCTGGGCTCAGAAACATTTCAACAGCGTCTGTGTGGAAGTGCGATGCAGCCCTGTGAGCCCAGGCCCAGGAGCTCCTGCAGATTGGAGCTGGCGACAGTGCACAAGGAGATCTAGTAGTACGCAGGCTGCAGCTGCAGAGGTAGAAGAGAGTTGCACTGAGGGGAAGGAATATAAGCATTTTTAGCTTGGTGCGGAGCAGTGTGAAAATAGTAAGTGCACGTAGTCTCATTGTGACTGGAGTTTGCACTGGGTTCAGACTTCAGAAGATTCGAGGAGCACCACGTAATCCATCTGCTGCTGTCTGGCTTGCCAGAAAAAAGTATGCGCAGAAGGCAAGAGAAGGAAACACCACAGGGACTTGTGTGTGATAAATAACCTCCTGTTGCTATTTTGCCCAGTGTTATGACTCTGGGAAAGCCTACGTTCTCAGTTTAGGAGCATGAAATAAGCTTGCAGTGATCCAAGCTTGTTTGCTTATACATCTGACCCACTGTTCGATACTTTTAAATTTTGTTTTTCCAGTGCATTTGCAGGGCAGAATCATCTTTCCTGCTGCAATCTAATAACATCACCAGAGTGATTGTGCACATATTCTGTGACCGCCACTTACGCCAAATGCTGGGGACCTAGAGATACATGTAGAGAGTAGTAGGTGCAGGAGTTTGTGTGCTAGCAAGGATCGGGGCACAGAGCAAGAGTGGTTAGCCTGTCCTGGCACAGGAAAGGTAGAAAGCAAGAAGAAGAACTTCCCCAAGATACAAACGTCCCTCCAAAGGATTTGTGTCAGTTAAATTGTATTGACAACTGGGCAGCCCGGGAGCCCTGCAGATGAGTGAAGCACCCTGCTGGGTGTATCTGGTGCCTTGTGGAGTCAGGGCAGAGGGCATTTGTGGTTCCTCGCTGTTTCTTCTCTGGTGCTGCTCCCAGCTCTGCCTCCCTCTGCCACACACTAAGGGCCTGTGTTCCATATTCCTTCCACCATGATAGGATATTCTTGCCTTGGAGCCCAGTAGCCATGGACTGAGCTTCCTGAAAACCGTGAGCCAAAATAAACTGCTCCTTCTTCAACTTGTGGGTGTTACCCAGTGTTTTCCAGCAAGGGAAGAACTGACTAACAGAGAAGGCAAGAAGTCTGAGCATTCCAGTCCTAGTGTTCCTAGGAGAAGGCATTTTTGTTGTAGAAATGCCAAGTCCTGTGGGGTCTATCTGCCGTGCATGGCA
This sequence comes from Thryonomys swinderianus, assembly GCA_004025085.1. NCBI lineage: Eukaryota > Metazoa > Chordata > Mammalia > Rodentia > Thryonomyidae > Thryonomys > Thryonomys swinderianus. The sequence goes on from PVIC010017718.1 coordinate 24,004, forward strand.
GCTGAACGTAAGGATCTGGTGAAAGGGCAGATGGGAAACGAGAAAAGAGATACAAGAAGATGCGGTAAGGCTGTGTCATGAGACCTTACATACAGTACAGCCCCCCAGCACTGTGAAGTGGAATCGTCACCCAAGTGACAACTGCACGGTGAGGTTGGATTTGGACCAGAGAGCCTCCCTTCCAGCCATTTTGTAACAATAGGCAATTTACTTCACTTCTTTGAGCCCCCATTTTTCATCTTTTCACAAAGAATTTATGTTACATGATGGTTTTGGCAGATTAAAAAAAAATCTAATGGCCTGAAGACAAAAAAATAGTAATGTTCCTGGCACATGAAACATGAATATCTTCTTTGGCACTTAGTTGGTACTTAGAAAACTCAGACTGAATGTAATTTCACTAAGCAAATACAAACACGTTCAAAGTGATCTGATAATTAATACAAATGATATGGAGAAAATATACAACACTTAAGAAGAATGTGTCCTATACCAGGTAGTGAGTGAAAGGCCAGGCAGTGGAGGCTTGAGGGGGAGAACGAGGAAGGACCGAAAGGCAGAGGTTGTTGCAAAATGAAGGAGAGGTCCTCTGCCTCTGTGCTGAAAGACCTCATTAATAGAGACCCCATCAAGTGAGTGTCCTCTGTGAGGTGACCCTCCCGCCCCTGAGAGGACAAGTCAGTGCCTCTGACACAGCTGCCTGTGTTCATTCCTCTTCCGTGTCCCCGAGTCAGGCAGCAGTAATTCTTCCTAAGCCAGCTCCTGAACATGCAGTTCATTGAGATCTATCGAGTTTACAGGGATTACCTTGCTTCCTTTGTAGTAAATAAAGCTATAAACAGCTGGTGAAATTGATTAATGAGTCCGAGCGAGCTGCAGTATTTGATCAATGACAGAAGCTCCTGTTTGGGTGCTCTCTAGAGAAAAGAGAAGCCAGGGCGAGGTCCTCAGCACAGGGCAGCTCAGGCAGCAACCTGCAGAAGTGCAGAAGCTCAGGTTCAGCATAGATGCTACCCACGCAGCCTGGATGAGGGACTGTGGCTTCCCTTTTATTTCTTTCTTGTTTGGGCTTGGGTAATTATTTAAAATCCCTATTTTTAAAAGGAGCTATAATTACATAGATCACATGAGGGCATATGCAAATACATAAAAAGTCACCATCAATCCAAAAGAGTGATTTTCTCATGTTTCCTTTATGTCATTGGCCACATACCTATGTCATGTTTACATTTTTATCTTGCTCCTTGGCAACCTGTTCTCTCCTGGTAATTATAAAGGTTGTCTTAGAATGTGAATGTGCTCACATTATGTCCTGCTTAGTACCTGTCAGGGCCTTCCTCGGCCCTTCAAGATAAAGGTTCAAGTCCTGACTTGTTTTACAAAGCTTTGCCTGGTGGAAACCGTTCATCTTCCAGACTTTACCTCCTGGCAATCTCCTCCTTGCTGGATTTTAGCCCCTCACATCCATTTCTCTCTTCTCTAACACCTTGTTGTTGTTTTTCTGCCCATGGTTAAGTCTCTATCCTCTACCTAGAAAATGCTCATTCTCCCTTGCGCAGTGCTTGATGATTCCATTGTGTCCTACACATAGCAGAGAGCTCTTTTCTGTCCCTAACACTGCCCTGAATTCTGCTGATAGTCTCTAAATACTCTATATTCTGCTGCCTCTTTCACCGCAATTGTTAGAGTTTGGCTGTCATTTCTTCCATATCTTTCTTCTCCGAATCCATTTATTTATCATTGTACATGCAATTTCTAGCTGGGTACCTGGATCATGGCTGAATCTTTGTTGACAATTGAATTTTACCATAAAGACAAAATTTTTTATCCTTTCCCTTCCCATGAATGTTAGATCCCAAACACTAGACCTCAGTGTACATTTGATTGGTTGCTTACTGTTCTATGCTATCATCCCCTTTTAAATGAATGGCTAACTTTTAAATTTACTGTGGCTGACAAGTCTAAGAACTATGTCCATGAGAATGTATCAAAAATGGAGTATTTTCTTTGTTAAACAGGAGCATCACCAGTAAAGTACTTGCCCCATATCATGACCACAATGACACTTCCAGTTTGGAGGAAGAGCCTGTGGGGTTTGGGTATGGATGGTTAAATTTGGAAAAAACAGCAGGGTGATGCCAGACAGAATAACTCTGTAAATCTAAACCCAGTTCTTGAGATGAACTCAAACTGTGACCAGTGAAAGCTACCATAGAGGATATATAAATGAAAGGCTTGGGCTGTGTTACAAGTGCATTTACCAAAATAAAGGCAAGTTAGACTTAGCCTTCTGCCTATTGTTTGCCAACCACTGGTCGGGAGACTTAACCCAGATGATATCTGGAGAGTTCAAGGTCTTGCACAGAGAACACACTTAATGAAAAGTAGGTATCTCTGGACAATGATGATGAGTCTCATGATCCGCAGGTCTATGGGATTTGGCCTCTCGCCCTCACTCCTCGATGATTCCTTGGATTCTGAGGTCTGTAATAAATTGGTGACTTTTCCCACTAGTGCAGTTTTACAAGGCAGAATGTGTCCTCTGAGAGACACAGCAACTCTCCTCTGCTTGGGTATATCCCATTATCACACAAGAATTCCTACAGTCCGTTGCCAATTCCAACACTTTCAACTGGACACATTAGTCTAAAGTCCATAATTACATCTAATTGAATTCATAGTCAATATGCCGCAAAGCTATTAGAGGCATAATCGATATTCACTCTTACGCGCAGTTCTAGTTCAATGACATCTCCTGCCCAAGCCATCTGATCAGTGAGTTTTGACCACATATGAGATAACACCCAGCAGATGAGATCTGTGGCTTTGCATTGAGCCTGTGACTACTGCTGTGTTTCCTTTCCTTTCCATAAAAAGTTATTGGCCACATATACCAGGAGTGGCGACACGCGGCAGGGTGTAGAAGCAAGAGCATTGACACCCACTTCTGTGTCCCCATGGGTCCAGCGGCAGAGAAAGACACGGGCACATGATAGGGGAAAAGATCACAGTCATAACCTGTGAAGGACATTTTTGGTTCATCTGGGAGCAATTCTAAACCCCGTCAGTGAGACATCAGTATATTCAGTGTTATTGGGGCTCAGAAAATTCCACACTAATGAAGAAGGATCCAGACTCTGTCATCTGTGTTACACCCCAGAAGTCTCTCTGCAGCAGAGGAAAGAATAGAGTTCTTTGATCTTTGATCTGGATGTCTATCAACTGTCTGTTACCTATCTTTAAATATATCTATTCATCTCTCCATCTAACCTATCTCTGCTACTCTCTTTTCTAACTATCTTTTCTTAAATATTAACCACAGAAAACTGGAGCCAGAAAAATGTTGAGATTTTGTCTCTCATGTTAACAAGTCCTGTGGCCTGATTGACCAGCTATAACCACTGAAATTATACTTAGGTGTGCATGTCAAAACTGTTCAAAACATTTTGATATACGTAGTGACATGATTAGTCAAAAATTAATCTAATCCTTGTTTTATACAATTGTGCATACATGTGAGTTAAAAGCACCTAAAACCTACTGTCCTAGAAAACTTAAAGGCATAAAATATATGTCTACTAACCATAGTCCTTCTGCTAGAATAGTTCTCCATACTAATTTATTCTACTTATGTAATTTCAAATTTGTACAATTCAATCTACTTCTTTCCATTCCTTTTCCTCTCCCTGACATCAGTATCATTGTTTTACTCTGTTTCTCTTTATTTAAATTTGGTGCTTTTTAAATTGATTCTGTATGCAAGTAAGATCTTACAACATTTTTCTTGCTATATCTGGTTTATTTTATTTAGCACAATATCTACCAGTTATAACAGCAGTCTTCCAAATGTCAGTATCTCTCTTTTTCAGGCTGAATCATATTATCTTTTGTTTCATCTATGTTACAATTTCTTTATGAATACATCCATGATGTGAGCTCAGGTTGTTTCCATTTACTGGTTATTATAAGTAATGTTGCATTGAAAATGGGGATGGAGACATAAGATACATTTAAATATCTTCAAGATGCAGAATTTGATTCTTTTAGATATGTACACAGAGGCAAATTTTTCTGAGTCATATGTCGTTTTATTTGTAACTTCTTAAGGAATGCTGTATTATTTTTTATAATAGTTCCACTAATTTAGATTCTCACCAACTGGTACAAATGCTTCCTTTTCTTCATATCCTCACTAATATTTATCTTTTTGATCACAGCGTTAATGGTTGCAAGGTGATAGTTCATTGTGTTTTCAACTTACATTTTCGTCCTGAGTTGTGATACTGAACTCTTTTCACAGTCCTTCTGGCCATCTGTGTGTCTTCTTTTGAGAAATTTCATTGTGGAGCTTTGCCCCAATTTTAATCCAGCTGTTTTGACCAAGCTGAAGTGTTTGATGACCCAGCTTGAGCTACGAACATTGCTTTCCTGCTCTTCCTCTTCCTCCTCTGCCCACTTAAAAGAGATCACGTCTGTTTTTCGCTAAATGTTATGGACCAAGGTTGTGGGCAGCTTGAGAAATGAGTAGTTTTATGAAGAAATCCATACTTTATATAGTGTATTTTAGTATCTAATAATTTTAATATGTTAAGTGGAGTCAGACAAGAAAGTTGATGAATGAATCAAGTAACATTTTCAAGTAGGTTATTCTTAAATGAGCACCACTGAGGTCTTATGGAAGCATTAATGGGGAGCAGAATGAAGAATGAGTGAGGTGTCAACTTACAGGCTTAGCTAGGAGCCTGGCATTTAATTGTTTGTTGAATGAATCAATAAATGTACTACCAGGTGCAAGTTCAAATTCACCCAGACTTAGAATAAGCAGGAAAGACCTTCGCGTTTTCATTTATATGCTGACTCAATGGCAGGAACCATGCAAAGTGTTCTGAAGTTAGCCGGTTAATAGCTTATTTCTCATCACAGATTCAAGCCCGTCATTCTACTCTCACAAATATGAAAGCCAGCACTCGGGAACGTTACATAACTTCTCAACAATAGATTACAGCGCAGTGGCTGCAGAGTAGATCAGACACACAGCTGTTCGACCAGCGACTAGGTCTTAGCCTTCATCTCGTAGTCCTCCCTGCAGCTGCTAACGTGGGAATGTGCACATTCCAGCTTCTGTGGTACCGAAGGGACTTGCTCTGGAGTCTGGAGGCCTGGCCTGAATCCCTTCCAAGGGCCTGGCTCCTGCCTCAGTTCCTTGAAATTCTCTAGTCCTCTACCAGGTCTGAAAGTTTCCCTCTGAGCACAGTTCCTTGGAGTCTTGAAAATTCTGCCTTGTTATGTCTTTCTGGGGTTCAGCCTCTTGCTCCAACGCCACCTAGCCCTGCATACAGCCAGCTCTGGAGCAGTTGGTCACCCAGAATTCAAAATCCTTAGAAAGGAGCTCACCTCTTTCTTGCTCCCTGCGTCTGATCTATACTTCTTGTGAGCAGGGGCCCACGGCACTAAGCCTGAGTCCAAGTGCATCACTCTGTGCTAGATTGTCATCTACCCTGATCTGAGGCCATCGCTGGGAAGCTTGGTTCCCCTGATTCTCAATCTCCTGTTCCATCCTTTTATTCTCTTCAGTTCCAGAAGATTTCAAGAACATTGACTGTCAGAATCAGAAGAAAAATCATTGTCTTCTTTTAATCATAGTGCTTGCTGTGATAAAAAATTTCAGAGACACTCCGTAGCTGTGGGACCTTGGGCAGATTATCTCCAAGCCTTACTGCCCCATCTCTGAAGCAGGGACAGTACCAGAGCCATCTTTTTGGGCTGGCGGAAAGACAAAAGCTAAGGAACTGGATTGTCCTGACATATAGTGGAGCGGGGGATAACTTTACCAATGGGATGGTTGCACAAATGGCTCTATTGTGGCTCTTGGGCTGCTGTGTGCAGTGGTGGCGCCCTCTTTACTCCTTCACTATAGAGTTGGCCTCCTTCTCCTGCCCTTTCAAACCTCCCAAATTGACTCAGAACCAAGGAAGAAACTCTGGAATGCACATAAACTAATTAAGAAAATGAATAAGATCAAAGGAGGCAGAGAAGTTAGGAAAGAAAAAAGAAAAAGAATTGGGTTGAAAGTGTAGTTGTTAATTACTTGCTCCGGATTTAAAATGCCAAGAGGGCCCATCAACCAGAATAGAGAATGAAGGAATGGAATAAATTACCAAAGGCACTCTGCCTTGTGTTGATTCTGTATAATAGGCCAGAGTCCTCGTGAGTAATTAATAGCAAGTAAGGAAGCCAAGCTACTCAGCAACTGAAAGACTCTTTATGGAAAACTTTTTAAGGGTATAGGGAGACCTCGGAGAAAGTGGAAGTGTGTCACTATTATTAATTCTTGAGGGGAGGTGATCTTTAAAGTGGGGGGCTCAGTGACCAAAAAACAGGGTTATGGTGACTCTGAGAATAGTACAGAACCAAGGAAATTAGATGAATTGAGATCGTACAACCAGAGACGAAATCAGAGTTCTCACATTTGCTGTGTGACTGTGGGAAATGAAACAACTTCAAGTCAAGTCTCACTTTCTGACTCCTCACACGAAGCACTATCTTACTGTCAGAGCTTCTCTAAGAATCAAGTGTGAGAGGAAGGGTTTTCTACTCGAAAACCTTGAGGCTAATTGACAGTGATGAAGATGATGCTAATCAAGATGGAGATCATGTTGCAAAGGATCGTGGATCAAACTGATGGGAACTTTAAGCTCACAGACAATGCCAGGTCCTATGTATCTACCTCAGACATCTTCCAACTGGCCCTCAAATACCTCAAATGGGCACTTTGTCATGGCATGCACATAATCCTTGATCATAAGCCAGTTTTCTTCCTCGTCCTTGCACCACCATTGTGTTTTCTATCCACTGTCTGTCTCTAAATGTCCCTTTCACTGTAATCCACCCTAGTTTCTTTTGGGTAAGTGTCAGTGCATGAAAGGAATAGATTCATGTATGTTGAGCTATATGCACTACCAAAGCAGAAATTTCTTTTGCCATGACATCCTTTCAGCAAAAGCAGGAGGTATCTTTTATTCATCAGAGTTTGTATGTGACAAAAGCAAGCCAGGTTCAGCGTGATATAAATATTTAGTAACAGGGTCCAGAGTTAAGACTACATCTCTTTAGATCTGTTTGATTAATAAACTAACTCTCTTCATGTGCTGACCCTCACTCTGCTCAGAAAAGCTATATTTTAAATGTTTCACAGGAAAATAATCATGGTTTTTGTAAATTCATATTTAAAGGTCCAGAGCTACAGCTTGAGTCTTTAGAATAAAGAAATTTTAGTCTTCGCTGAAGCTGTGATTATAAAATGTTGTCCATCCCTCCACTTGTCTCTCCCTTTCCCAAACAGCGCTAGCCGGAAGCTCTGGGTTAACTAAATAAAGTGTTGCTTTGATTGTCGTACATTTGTGGTGTATTCATAGACATAAATTGTCTCAAGCACCCCACTGGTCTATAGGAGCAAGAGAGCTATTTTTAAATTTATGAGCTGGTTTTGGAATGTGCTGTCTGATAAGAGAACAGGTAGCTGCTGGGAGTTGATTTAATTCAAGACATAATTTGCAGAGCTGGTTAACCACTTCCTGAAGGAGGTCCAGCGGAACTTCCAGGGCCTGCAGGTCTCTTGGGGAATCAGGACTCCAGTATGTTTTTCAGGTTCTGGAGACCCTGGTAAGGTAAAACAAAGCTTTCCAGAGAGGAGAAAAATTGGGAAGATTCTAGAAGGTAGCAGTTGATAACCAAGCTTGAAAGTAATGCTTTCCTAAACATGCAGGCATTCAGTGGGGGAATGAATAAATTTATACACAGTAATAGTTTTATGTACAAATAGGCTTGAACAAACTTTTACTTAAGTAATTTTACACACTTTTCCATACTGGAGGCCTTCTCAGTGTGTATTCCTGAAAGTATATGATTAGTTACCATATCTCTCTCTCCATAGTGCATCTGGTCTATTGTCTAGTCCCACTTCCTGAGAACTGCGGAACAGACTGAGCAGGGGTCATGGCTTTTTGCTCACAAACTCCTAAACATGTGTGTAGAGGGTTTCCGCTTCCAACTTCTACTGAGATAAACTCTTTAGAAAAGGAAGTCTTCTACTGACTGTCTCAATTATGTGTGCTTTTGATTTCTATGGTCATTCTTGGAAATTTTACTTCCTCCGCTCTAGTTTACAGAGAACACACACACACACACACACACACACACAGATACACACACAAATGCCCCCACACACCCATCTTCTAGACATGTACTTTACCTTTATTTTGGGGAATATTTATTAAGCAACTTCTTCATGCCTTATCTCTGAGAGGGCTTTGAATTTGAAAATAAAAACATGGGATGCCTACTTTCAAGGAGCTCAGGGTCTGATGTATATGTGTTGTAGGAAAATGGAAATGAATGGATAGAAGCAT